>JAODLL010000942.1:0-13574 GCA_026546735.1 Forbesichthys agassizii | reverse complement strand
ATATATATATATAATACCCTGGGTAACCCTTTTTATTTGACTCAACACAGTGCTGGAAGCTGTCCAATTAAAGACTGCTCAATAAATAAATAATATACATTTATTAAACATGGCCGTTTCACAAGAAAGTTTTCATAAAGGCCATTTCCTCTAGAAGCAGATTTACACCCTGACCTCATCTGTTATGTAAACCAGCCCCAGCAGTTTTCCCTACATGTGTCCGGTATGTGGCCCGGCCGGTCAAGTGGCGTGGTCGCCATAGCAACGCGTTAAGTCAACGGGCCATGAATGGCGGGTGTCGGGGTCCAGGTCAACACACACACACACACGCACACGCACACACACCTCTCATTGCCAAGCAATCTAACCCCACGCATAGCTAACTATCGAGGAGAGATAAACTGGTTGGGCAGCGCTTTCTCTGGACATCGCGTGAGACGAGGGGGGGGGGTGGGTACAGATTGGGAACGGATTTGGCTTTGTGCAAACACAAAGTCACTGGGCACAATGAACAACAAGTCCATTCAGAAAACAGGAGTCCTTCTTCCTTTAAGGCGAAGAGCTGAGTGAGCAGGGGCCAGCCCTTGGCCAAGAGGCTTTAGTACTGCCGGGAGAAAAACACAAACACAAACGTCTACAAATAAAGTCACGCGGCCTCAGCCTTGACTGTGTGGGCGCGCCGATGGCCTCAGAAGCATTTCATTTTTCTGGGGAATCTATTTCACGTGGGTCTTAAAACAACCAGAGTCAACATCACATGTGGCCTCTGCCTGCTAAGGTGCTAATAACGGGCCTGTTCGGGCCACGCTAATCAGCCCTTCTTCAGAACAACATGTCACTTGGGCGACTCGTGCTGAACCTCTGATATACAGGACTCTGAAAGGATGTTTTCCGGACTATCAGGAAATGAGGCAATAGATTTTCATTGGCTGTTAGCATTGTCACTCAAACAAGTGAGCACACAAACACACACACACACACACGTGGCTGATGAATTCAAGTGGGCAGGGCTTTTGGCAGAGGAGTTGAAGAATCTCTGGTATTTCACTGCAAAAGAAGCTCTCCAAATCCTCCACCATAATGCAAACACAAAGTGGGAATTAGGCAGAAGGAAGCTGTAGGAAGTCAAATCATTTGTAGAGAAATGTTTGTTTGCCACGGTAACTGAAGACAGAAAGACGCTTCATTTTATATAACTTATTGTTGTTCCAATGTGAACGCCCAACCCTTCCCTGCGTTTTCTATTAACGTAACATTCCTCAGTGCTCTAAACATGACTCAGCCACCTCTGCCTGGACGCCATCCAAGAGAAGGTGACCCTGTGTCAGATTAATTATTAACGGGAGAATGCTCCCCTGATACAGTATGTGCATGCCTGGCAGACAATGTGTATTCGCTTCTAACTAACTAATTAACTAATCCGTGGTGGTGAAAACCTCAGATAGAACTGATAATAATACAAACTCTGACACACATTATCTCCAGTCTTTTCAGTTCGTTTCACAACCACGCAGTGCCTTAAAAAGCTCACTAGAGTCCTCGGGGGCATGCTGTAATCATTGGTAAATTAACACCAGCATGCATTAGGTTGTGTGTGCGTGTCGGTTGAATTCCAACAGGATCTGGTGTCAGTCCAACCATTACCCTGCAACGTAACCTGACATGCCAGAGGAATTGCTGTCACACGTCCATCTGGGGAGCTGTACATTGAAACTGTTTGTGAATGGCAATTTAAAAAAAAAAAAACTTGTTGATTGGATGAACCATCTGGTTGTTTTCGCTGTCGCCATCATGGTCAGCACACCTAAACCACGCCCATGTAGATATAAACACAACGCTGATTGGATAACCACGCCCGTATAGATATAAACACAACGCTGATTGGATAACCACGCCCGTATAGATATAAACACAACGCTGATTGGATAACCACGCCCGTATAGATATAAACACAACGCTGATTAGATAACCACGCCAGTATAGCTATAAACACAATGCTGATTGGATAACCACGCCCGTGTAGCTATAAACACGACGCTGATTGGATAACCACGCCCGTGTAGCTATAAACACAACGCTGATTGGAAAACCACGCCAGTATAGCTATAAACACGACGCTGATTGGATAACCACGCCCGTGTAGCTATAAACACAACGCTGATTGGATAACCACGCCAGTATAGCTATAAACACGACGCTGATTGGATAACCACTCCCGTGTAGCTATAAACACGACGCTGATTGGAAAGTTCAGTTGCTACTCGGACACATTTAAAAGGATTCCGAGGCTTTCCAGACTGAATCTCACGGCAAAATTAAACTGAAGCTCGCGAGATCAGGTTGGTCTCGCAAGGCTACCTGCAACCTAGGGGAGTGATATTTTACACAGCAGAGAGCCATTAACTGCACTTTCAATGGCCAATGGGACCTAACAACTGCACATACAGTATAGAATCTCACTAAAACCGAAGGTTTAGCAAACTCCGTCCTCGGTGTTCCCAACAGACGGCACTTCCACATTCGATTTTTGAAAAGAGGGCGGTGACTTTTCTCAGATGAGAAGCGTTTCTTTTTTGCTTCTATGGAAATGCATTATAATGCTCAATCTTGCTATAAATTGTAAACTCTTTGGTTTACTTGAGAGATGATTGAGTAATGGAGGACAAATATTTTTCTATGTGAAAGATCAAAACAAGTTTGTAAATGTTTAGAAAAATGTGTTTTGTCAACGAAAATTGTATTTTATATGATTTAATTGAAGGACATTTTATTGATGAGGAAACATTATTATTAACGGAGATTGTATGTATGATCAAAAGCAAATTGTGGAAGACAAGAGCAAAGATGTCTCTAGCACAGACATTTATATCCTCGGACATGGGGTGTAAACATATAATTACAGAATTGAAGAGACTGAGGAATATTGATTAATGGAAAATTCTTAGTTTTTTATGTAATTATTTTATTTATGTAAAACTGGGCGGGGGGAAGAAAAAAATTAGGTGGGAGAGAGTATATTTGGAATCAGCGTTTGTAATATTTTCAATAATATTATATTATATTTCTCAATAAAAAATGTTTAAAAAAAAAGCAAAACTGTGTTGGTTTTATTTAACCTTGCTAATGGGAGTTTTTACATGTTTACATACAGTTAACTTACTATCCAACTATAATGATGAGCAAGAAGGCACTATGGAGATTTCAGAACCAGAACCCCCTTCTGCTTGGCGCGCTGTACAAGTTTACAGCGTGTCTTTGTGTTCGCGTGTGGAGTTTATTCTTTTTTTTAAACATGCAGGTGTGGAAGGAACCCCGTTATAAAGTGTAGCAGTGTGGACATGTTTGGCAGACAGGGCAGGGGTCCCCCAGGACCAGGGATGCCACTACATTCTGATATACATCACTGACTTGACAGGGGAACTCTGTGGTGGCGCAGACGGTTGCCCCATGACCCACCCCCCTCTTCCCCAGAGTGGTTGCCCAGTAACAGTGGCCAGACACTTTCACAGACGCCGTCTCAGGACCAATTAGGAGAAACGAGAGCTGATTCATTCCCCCGCCCTCCATATCTGGGCTGTGCTACTACGCTTCAAAGAGATTTGTCTGGCGATCACATGAAACAATATTGTGTGTGGCTGTAAGTGGAGGGGTAGAATTCCCATGACAACCAAAACATAATTGTGAGTGTCTAAAATCTTTAGAAAAAAAACATTTAACACCTGCTACAGATACACATTATTATACTTTTATCATACTTTTTTCTGCTTTAGCTTCATATATTTATGTCTGGTTAAGGGGGTGTCACTTGTTTCCATGAGAGATGTGGGACTCTGAGACTGCAATGTGACTAAATTGTATATGGACTGCATTTATACAGCACTTTTCCAACCTTCCAAAGCTCTTCAAAGGATAGCCTCACATTCACCCATTCACACACACACACCGCTGGTGGTGTCCGCCATGCGAGGTGTCATGCATCCACCGGGAGCAGTTAGGGTTCGTTCATATAGTCTAAGCAAGCTACGTGGAAGCTATCGCAAACACAGTGCTACGCATGTACTTTCAGCACATAGAGAATGCCTGTCAGATGAAACACATTTTACTACGCAGGAACGCATCAAAACTTCCGTGCATAGCTCGATGCGTTCGCATAGCTTCGTAAACAAACCATCCCTTAGGGTTAGGTGTCTTGCTCAAGGACACCTCAACACTTGGCTAAGGGCTGGGGCCTTTATCAACTTGACATGTCTGGTATAAAAGGGTACTTTACTCACCAAGTGCATTGTGGGTCTGGCTACACCAAGCTAGCCAGGATCAATAGTTTAAGTGTCACGTTACCGCGGCGACTCACCTGGCAGCCCCTCTTCTCTATCTCGCCGATGCACTTCTCCACGAGCAGCGGCACGGGCAGCCCCGAGGCCTCCCGCTCCACCACCCGCCAGGCCTCCACGCCGAACACCCACGGCTCTCGGTCCCTGCGCGGCCCGCCGCCGTCCGCCGAGTTCTGCCACTGCTCCATCAGGCTGAGCTTGACGTAGATCAGTCCGCACGGCTCCAGTTTCACCGCCAGCTTGTGCTGCCCTTGCCCCCCGCGCGTGCGGAACAGCGGCGGCAACGCCACGCTGCCGTGGCAACAGACGCGGTGTCGCCTGCGCGGCGCCGGCTCCCAGCTGAACACGGTCAGTTTCAGGTGCTGTGCGTTCTCCAGCTCGATGTTGAAGGTGTGGTCCATGTCCAGGAAGGAGGCCCGGCAGGGGAGCAGGGCCGTGCGCGCCTTGTTCACCTGGTCTACCTGGATGGCGCAGTAGACGTCGCGCGAGTCGGCAGGGCGGGGCAGACGCAGCTCTGCGGCGCCGCACAGGTGCAGGCTCATCAGGCCCGACACGTGCTGCCCGCACTTGGGCTGGTCGCCGAAGTTGTAGTGGCGGAAGGCATCCGCGTCCAGCTCTGCGCCGTGGTGCTTGGAGGAGGAGCTCGCTGTGCCCGTCGCCGCGTCGACCACGCCGCGCTTCGCCGACTTGGCCACCAGCTCCGGGGAGTCGCCGTCACTAAGGTAGCCGCCTTTGCTGGCCGATTTTGAAACGCCGGTGCCGCTGCTGGTGCTGCTCTTCTTCTTGCCGTGGCCGTGCTGCGTGGACACGCTGCTGTCCAGGTGGTAGCGCCAGATCACGTTCCGGCTCGCCGCTGCTGCCGTGGAGGGGCTGGAGGAGCGTGGGGGGCTCGGAGGCTCCAGACCGCCGCTGGGAGGAGGGGGCACTCGGGAGTCCGGATGGCCGCCGCTGCTGCTGCTCGACGGCCCCTTGACGCTCAGCTTCCGGCTGAGCTCGGGCAGCTTCTTCATCCTCATGGAGATCTTGCGGACAGTGCGTGGGGACTTGATCTTGTCGGGGAAGGACCAGTTGATAGAGCTGACCTTCTTGGCTATGCTTGGGCTGGAGGGCGACGAGATCCCGGCTGTGCCGAACAGGTCCGGCCCGTCTAGAGGAGGGACGACATGATTGGCAGCAGATAAATTAGACGGCTTTTGTATTCTTTTGTTTTATTTATTTCATTTTATTTGGAAGAACTTTGTGAATTTTATCTGTGATATAAATAAACCTTACTTACTTACTTACGTCACGCCGGTGATTAAACTGGGTTTAGTAAGTTAGTAGTTAAGCAAGTAACGTTTATTTGTATTGCACTTTTCACAGGCAGGAGCCACGAATGCAGTAGCAGCAATACAATAGCCAAAGCAAATAAATAGAAACATGCATTAAACGATAAAAAGTACCAATACGCACAATAAAACACACAAGACAAATACAGTTTCAGCAGACAACTGCTGCAAAGACAAAGACTAGAACGAGACTTCCGCTGCCGTTCGAAAGAGGCAACAGAATTGTCCACACCTTATACTGTAGGCCAGATTTTGGTGCCCTATCTTGCAACGAGGCGACAGCTTTGTGCGTCCACTAGCACCCTTGGCGACAACATTAGGCTCTCTTTATTCTCTCTCGCCTAAATTTCACCGTAATACCAAGACTTTGCTTTTCCGGGATATTGTATACTGTTTGTGGGGGTCCGAGAGCCGCTTGTAAAATGCGTGAGACTCCCGCAACAGTTTGCATACTGAGTGTTAAAGCTCAGGCGGAGCCTTTCCCTTATGTATCGAGCCCAGCCCCCGTGTACGCCCAGCCGCCGTGTACCGAGCCCAGCCCCCGTGTACCGGAACCAAGCCCCTATGTACTGGAGCCCAGCCCCCGTGTACCGGAACCAAGCCCCTATGTACTGGAGCCCAGCCCCCGTGTACTGGAGCCCAGCCCCCGTGTACTGGAGCCCAGCCCCCGTGTACCGAGCCCAGCCCCCGTGTCCTGAGCCCAGCCCCTATGTACTGGAGCCCAGCCCCCGTGTACCGAGCCCAGCCCCTGTGTACCAAGCCTCCCTGTGTACCGAGCCCACCCCCACCCAGCTCCGGGCCATTTTAATTCCTGGCTACAACCCCAAAAGCTCGACCATGCGGGTCTTTAGATTAGTGCGTGGGACCAAAAGTGCATTCATGAGAGCAGGAGCTGGAGCATGGCAACAAAGTAGATCTAATGCATGTGCCTTCAGTCATAGTATTCATAGTCATTCATTCACCTCAATCTGACTGACATGTCAAAATGACTTTTTCAGAGTTATATTAACTTGATCAATTCAGGGGAAACTGAATTGATCAAAACTGGGACTAGGCCTGATGTCGCTAAACCCAAAGCCAAGAAAAAAACGTTAAAACTGACGTCCTAGGATGAATATACGTGGGTGCATCCGTGTATACAGCACCGTTAGCAAAGACATCAGGGGTTCTGTTTGGGTCTAGACTTATACTCACTTTTCATGTTGTAAACACATCCATTTAGAGTGGGCAGGTAGAGCCTAACTGGCCATCTAAGATGAGAAATTATAGGGTCTAAACCGCTTTGGTGGAACGCTGTATCATCGCTTAGTCTATAAGGGCGTACTCACACTAGGCCCAGTGGCCTTGAACCGTGCCCGAGCACGATTGACCCCCCTCCCCACTCCCCCGCTGGCCTGCACTCACACTGCAGTTAACATCCAGGGCAGGCTTACTCCAACACATCAGATTGGCTACTTGGTTCCAGGACAATTGTTTTGTCCACATAATGTCCTTGATGTCCGACGAGCTACCAGATTTACAGAATGCATCCCGTACCTTCATATACTGAGCATGCAGTTTCGTCAGCTTTTCCCAACACTGCTCACGTGGTTCTTTAATACCCACGTGTCAGTAGACAGTTTTTGTTGTATCCAGTGTTTGTTTTATCCAGTTGCTCCTGAAAACTCTTGTCTGCCCTAATTTCCAATAAACTTTGCAGTCCTGCCGGAGACCATAGTGTTCCCTTTGCCGCCATGCTGTTTATAACGAAACAACTGTTGCGTCAATTACTTCAGTTTCGTTCTCGGGCACGTCTATGTTCACACTGATACGTACCGTACAGTACGGAGCTATCACACTAGTCAAACGAACCGTACTTTGGGGTCAAACCAGCTCTGAAGATTGCATCCATACAGCATTCACCAAGATTTTTGTGTTAATAATTTTAATTATATTTTTATAATTTCATATAATCTGCAGAATGATGCCAAAATAACAATCTATCAATAATTACTCTCAGACAGAGTAGCAGATTATTTACGATTATTTAAATAGCACTGGCTATGGAGAGTAGTAATGTTTCACATGGAGATTTTCTTTTAAAATGTAATGACCATGTAAGATTAAACATTTTGTGGAGCCTGATTAATAACTTCATGATTTATTGATTAGAGGAATTTGTCAAATGCTTGGACACTGCTACTTGCCTGACGGTAAGCCACGGCTCATTTACAACAGAGAAACATGAGCTTTACCCCCTATGGCTTTACCCCTTCTAAACTCCGCTAATAAGATTTTCCCCTTCATTAACCTGCCTTTTATTTTTCCGGAAATTCTTTGCTCCATAAGGAGCCGGGGCTTGCCAAGACCTTGTGACTTGATATGAAGGAATTAGGCTCCTATACAGAGTAGAGTCTTGCCACAGCCTTGGGGTTCACGAGCCAGAAAAAAAAAAATGGAAAAAGAAAAATAGCTAAAGAAATTGCAACTGCTGACACTATTTTGACTCTACGTAGACCTGTGCAACCAACCAATGCCATGTGGAATGTGCAGTATGTTGTAAAACTAATCAAATTACTTTGTTTTTTGTCGAGGCAAAATGATGGGGGAACGGGTTTGGGGTGGGGGTGGGGTGGGGGTTGGGGGGTGGGGGGGGGGGGGGGTTGATTCTGCTGACAGAAGTGACAGAAGAGGATCCAGAGGAGAAAAAAAAAAAAGAGCTTTGTCTGCCAACATCGCCGGCGCTTTTTCCAGTTTGGGGGCCGTGGTGCTATTCTGGAGACGTGGGTCTCTGCAACAGGATGGAGGGCGTGGTAGGGCGAGGAGGGAGAGCAGGCAGACGGGGGAGTAAAGGGGGACAAAGACACCCCTTGTCTTGGTACCCAGTGCCCTGACTGGCTAGCTGCAGCTAGCGAACCAGCGCACGGATGAAGCGGCCTGTTGTCTTGTGTGCCGATCCGTGTTTAGCCTTTTCCCTCCTCGCGGTGCACTTCCTTCTCTCAGCGTCCTGCCAGTAATATACTCAGAGCCTCTCTCCGGGGGAAGTGGGCGGAAGGGGCTGGAGACCCTTGAAGCACCAAACAACATCTCAAGTGGGTGGGGTTGGCGAGGCCAAGCTGGTTTTCCAAGTCACACTCCACTTTACATTACCTTTACAGCACCTGGAACATTTTACATTGACGCATTTCTACGTGCATATTTAAATAATGAATATACTGTTACCGTGGATAGTAGTGCAAATAAACCAGGACTGCCAAATTTGAAGGCTGACTAGGTGTGAGAATCGGTTAAGATTGAAGAAGGGTACCAGGCTCGCATGCAGCTGGGTGACCCCTCGGGTGGAAGAGCAGGTCACCATAACAACAGAGCATTCGCTAACATCCACAGCTCCCATTGGCAGCCGTATCTGTCGCTTCGCCTGTCGCTTCGGGCTATATCAATAAAATTGACTTGACTGGGTGTTAGGGTTGGGTATCAAGAACCGGTTCCAAATTTCAAAGAACCGTTGATTCGAAAAGACACATGCATTTCGAATCTGCTTCGGTTCCTAATGTTTGCATTTCAGTTGCAGAATTTACATTCTTTAAATCTGCCAGCATTTGATATGCGGATGGCGGAAATAATGTAATTTCACTAGTTTCACTAAACTTAAGTTAAAAATGGACAATTGAGGAGAAACTTCGGAATCGGAATAGATTATATTTAAACGATACCCAACCCTACTTGGCATAGACAACGGGTTCATAGTTAAACTACTGGATCAGCCTTTAACCAATCGACTGACTAACTGACTATCGTTTAATCTAGATGTACCACCATTTCGACAACGATCGACTTTCAGCCCCCTCCCCACTAATCCCTGATCAGTCCACCATCTAGAGTGGCTGACAGGGGTCTCCAGACTCAATCTTGGTGAAAACACTGAACTGACAGCAATAGTCGGGCAGAGACAAGCTATGCCCCCCCCCCAATAGTAAAGGCACCAGCACAACAGCATAGCCCCCTTTCCTACCCCCCCCCCCTCCCGCGGTGCAGGCATTCCAACCGTAGCCCTGGCAACAGAGTGTCAGCTAATTCACCCTCAGGCTGTAGCCGGCATGGCCTGCATGGATGCGCTGACTGCCCGGATCACAACAACCGAACAGAGAATTTATATATATATATATATATATATATATGAGAGAGAGAGAGAGAGAGAGAGAGAGAGAGAGAGAGAGAGAGGACGAGGCTGTAAGGCTGCTAGTAGAACAGAAAAGGTGGAGGCAGCGAGTGCAAAACTAATTAACACTTTTAAAGGACAATTCTGCGAATATTTGCTCATGGTTATGGGGCCATTATTGTAGAAAAAGTATTTACAAATGCGTGTGAAGAGTATCTCAATCTGTGTGTGCGTAATAAGATTAGTAAATGTGTAAAATAATCAAATGCATTTGCGTGTTGCTGTACGTTGTCTGTTGGAGCAAAATACTTTTTATTCATTAATATGAACCTTCTGAGGGAGAACACTGTGGTGTTGAAGGGAGAGGTGTTTTTGTTTTGATGTTGGGTCAACATACTAACAAGCTTTCCCCCGAATGACTGACTGCACCTTTAAGTACAGAGGATGTTTCTGAACACCTGCTTTGAGAGCGTACAGACACAAGTCAAAGCAAGGTCCCCTCCTCACAAGCTCTTTGGAGCTGGTTGTACATTTGTGTTAGTGTTTTATTTTGAAACATGTTTTTAGTAGGCTGGCGTAGAACATTTACTACAATATGTTGGCTAACCAATGACCAATGAGCGACGTATGTTGGCTGGACATCTGAATCCAACGTGCCAGCTCTACTCAGTGTTGTGACTTTCCCAAAATTCAACGCTTTAATTCTCAATTTGAGGGATGATCTCTCATGTAACACTAGCTGCCATGGCTAATGCTAACCAATGCTAACCCACCGAAGCTGGCGTGACCTCCCAACTACCCTGCTTGGATCCAAAACAACACACAGAATTAGCATTCTGAACGCTGGTCCTAAGTACCACTGCCCAAACGGGCGACAGCCGGCCAGGGGACGCACTTTCCTCACAACCCGCCCAATAGTCCATCAATCATCAGCCTCCATACAAACAGAGCATTCAAATGAACAAAACGCCAGTCAATAGGCATCACACGAGAAGCCTAGCGTGTATCCGATGAGGGTAAAAGAGGCATCGAGCAGGACAGAGGGAGCCCTCAGCCTGATGGAGTCGCAGACATCTGTGTTGCTTCATTAACTCAGCAGGCACTTTTATCTCCAGTCTATTTTGAGCTCTGAAAGGCTGTTTGAGGTTCAGCAAGTGGAGTCTGTGCTTGGTCATCCACAAGAGGACAGGATATCTGATGAGGGTGCATGGCGGCTGCCAAAGGGTGGTGTGGATTAATGGGGGGAAGACAAATCCCATTTTATTTTATTATGCTCTTGTCCAGGTCCTCTTAAAAGGTATAGTCCGTAAACCTTCTTGTTTCGCATTAAAGGCCCAGGTGATACCTGCGCATTTTGCATTACTGGTATTACCGGTAGACTTCTCTGGGTAGATTTAGGCTAGTTTTGATTGGCTCTGTAGCGCTATTTCTTCTCTAGCACGCCAAGATGCCTGGGATCATGGTCTGATCCTAATCCCTGAGTGAAAGCCTTTCGAGGACCAAGAGTTAATCTTCTCTGCACATGTTGCAACAGAGCGAGTGGGAGCCTTGAAGCTAACTTGCTGTTTAGCAAGTGTCAATCACGCTGGTCTTTCTCAAGGAGGTTTGCCCACATGAGATTACTTACATTTTTCATTCAGGATTAGAAAAGCCTGACCTTTAATAAAAACTTTATTCCAAATGATGTCCATAGTAGAAATAAATAGAACATGTCATTACAGTAACACTTTTCATACTAAAGCAATAAAAGAACAATTATTCCACCTACATTTACCATTTTTAAAAAGGTAACCTAAACGGTTTAACGGCTGTTGTTTATTTACATACTAACATGTTTTACCTGGGGCTTATCATTTCCCGCTGGCCTTAAACAGTAACAAAACAAAGTGGCGAACACCTCTCGTATCAACAAAGCCGCAGCACTACGCTTTGCTTCACAATGCATTTCGATGTGTGAGTTGCCGCCGCGGAGGACCTGACACACATTTATTAAACTGAACCATCTGGGAAGTTCAAACTGTTCAAACTGAAAAAGATGGACACTTACACAACACACGTGTGACAGCAAGCCGAGGTCCCACCCCTACGAGGCTGTCCCATTAGCCTAACTAGCCTTGATATACTCACAACAATGAGTCCTTATCTACTACCGTGATATTTGTATATACAGTATAATATTACCGTGTGTGTAGCTAAACAATCCAGGCTCACTTTGTGGAAAAGAGAACAAGCTGCTGTTGCGTGCCACAGTAGTTAAAAAGTAGTTTAAAGTGATAATTACGGGCCTTAGCTCAAACGGTTAAAGCTAGCATGTTGCCACATCAGAGAAGACAAAATTGTTAGCAAGAAAAAAAGAAACAAACATAGCCTAATAAATGACAGGGGCCCGTACGCTAGCTGTCAGGACTGTCTCGTCTTTCACACTCCCGGAAACATCCACACACAAGCAGATTAACAGCACATTCCACTGCTTTACCAGCCGTGCTGCTCACACTTGTGGATGTATCTTGTGGCTGCACAATATAATGGGTGTATTAAACAGGGAGAGATGTAAGTCACTCTGTTAGGAAGTGAAACACATCGACAAAAGACCCCAGGTTGCTTTGTTAACACTGAGAACAAGTAGGCCTAGATAGATCTTTGGTCACAGCCAACACATTTCCAGCTCTGTTCCGTCTCGTCAGCAATGCGTTTTCGCTCCGTCCTCTGCACTGCATTCTACCCCGCCGGCAGCGTGTCAGAAGTGAGAACGGCTTGAGTTTTCGCTGAGTTTCCATAGCAACAAATCAAACAGGAATTAGTGCTATCTGATTGGCTGTTGATCGCTTTCAGAAGCGTCACAGAAGCATCTTTTGTCAAAGATAGAACTGCCGCCTATTTTTAACAGAGGCGAGTGGAGAGCCGCTTCTGGGACGCTCCTGAGACTCTTTGGTGGTCCACTTGCATTGACATCAGCTGGAATTCCCTACCATCTTATGTTGGGGGTGCTAGTACTGTTTAGACCTTCAAAATCAAACTAAAAACATATTCATACAGTGAGGCATTTAGTTAGCAACACTACATCTTCCCCTCTGTTTAGGGGCCTAAATGGTTATTACTTTGTTTTCCTTTTGTGTAGTTGTGTTTCTGGCCCCTGTTTCTGTTTCTACGAATTTAGTGAAAGAGAGATGCTGTTGCGATCCTGGATGCTGTGTGGATGGTGCATCTCCAGCCCGGTGATGTAATCATGGAGAAGTTGCTGCCTTGGACAGGACAGTGTGTCAATGGCGGGGGAGTGTCGTCAAGAGGAGATGCTGACATGGTCCCGGACAATGTGGGGATGGCGGTGACTATCGCTGCCAACGCCATGTCTCCTATACAGACAAACACTATGGTTGTTGGGCGGTCCTGGTCGTGACTAGTGCAAGAACACTTCGTCAGACCTGGGACTCCTGTGGGGTCTGATAATGCTACAATTGACAGACCACTCTTAATTAACTAATAAATGCTTTCAATTTCTCTGATGTTTTATTTCTTAAGTTCCGCATAATGCAAAACATATTAAAGTATTATTGCTAAATCTTGTTTGTCCACCATCACCTATTGCATCTTAACCATACTGGAGGGGTGGATTCCTCCCTCTGTGGTCCCTTGCCAAGGTTTCTTTCCTTTTTCCTCATGGGGTTTTTAATGGAAGTTTTTCCTTGCCCGAAGGGAGGAGCAGGTTAAGGGGGTGTTGTTTGTTTCCATGTGAAATGTAGGTTGTAAAGCCCTTTGAGACTGTAATGTGATTAAGGG
>JAODLL010000941.1:0-13574 GCA_026546735.1 Forbesichthys agassizii | reverse complement strand
TCTCTCTCTCTCTCTCTCTCTCTCTCTCTCTCTCTCTCTCTCTCTCTCTCTCTCTCTCTCTCTCTCTCTCTGGCAGATGGCAAGTGTATGTTTTTTCTAGTTATATACTTACAGTCAAAATCTTGGATCTTGTTTGGTGGCTGGAAATATTTTCACTGAGAATGTTGTCTCCCAAATCTGAAAGAGAAATGGTGACATTGTGAATTAAGAGGTCAAATAAGCTATTGTGGATCACAACTGGGAATAAGATGTTTCCTTATGACCATAAACCTACTGATCTGCATGCTGAAAGCTTTCATCTTTCTACACTCTAGTCTACTCTGTTCACTCACAGCTATGAATAATAGATGGTAGAGACATAGCAAGTACAATATCTGGGTCATTTCTATGTGTTCAATATGTTCAAGGAATACTGTATATTGCTAACAAAACTTTCTATTCATCCATGTTTAAGGCCCCTGTCAATGCAAAATATGAATATGATAAAACACATTACTTCAAAATATTCACCTTAAATATAGTGCTTACAGTATATCACCCAGCCTATCAAAGGACCAAACTTTTAATTTGAAATTAATGTCAAATAGGAAGAAAGGTTCTATCTGCCAACAACCGTATGTAAACAACGGTAGGAAACATCTGCCAAGAGTTTTGACAGATGTCTTCCTCACAAACAAGCTGCGTGTAAACCCCCCAGGTTGGATTGCAGAGATGAACGACAATACATTGTAATTGTAAGATATTAGTTCACAGATTATGGCTCACATTTATTGAATTGATTATCATTATTCTAGTTCCAACATACAGTAATAAAGGTGTAATTGGCACCACTGTAACAAGTGTGCTAATCTATGATATCTTTATTTCCACCCTCAGTTCAATATAGCATATAACATAAATTTCAGTTGGTCATCCATCCACATGTTTTCACATCTTAATTGGCTTCGCTCACTTATATTAATTTTCTAAATGTTAATATCATACTGAACTGTTTAATTTACATTTCAAACTTATGGGGAAAATAGATATTGTACTGACTTCAAAATTCATCACTTTTATTTGATAGGAAAACCTGACTTTTAGCAACTAAATATTTATTAATAAACACCACTCCAAAGCAAAACATTAAGATATATTTGTTTTTACAATGTCTTAGAATAAATGAATCATTTGTAAAATAAGTATGAAAACCCCTGCTATTATACACAGCCAGGCAATTATGAAATGCAACATTCCATGTACACCTCATCTTGACTGATTTGTTTTGACAAAAATCAAATCAAACATGAAATTATAATGGACAGCAGTTGTTCCTGATTTGAATTAGCCTATCAGGTAAAATCAAAAATGAATGCCTTTCTCATGAACATTATTTTATTCCAACTTCCATATAGCTACAGTACAATTGTGCAGTTGCAGCTCATCAAGAATCACAAATTGACATGAGAAATAATATACAGAAAGAGTCTCTCTCTTTGTCAAATGCTGTCAGTTTCCATCAGTGGGGCTCACTGTAGATGTTCTATTTGTGCCCTAATTTCTTCATCCTATTTTGGCAAAACAATCAATTTCATGATTCACTAGACTTAATTGCTTTATTGGAAGTGTATTGCGAAAAACATCCACTGGGAAAGATTACCAACTTGCATTTATGAACTTCAATGAAGGGAAACACTTCAAGCAGCAAACCCAGCCTTCTGTTAGTTCTCTATACAGAGAATATGTCACGCTGTAATATTTTCACTGTATTTGAATTTTGACATCAATTCAGATGACTTACTCCATATAAATGGCCCTAAGACACTTGTGTGGCCCTCCTTAAAGAAGTAAATTTGTCTTTACTTCAGTGAGTTCAAAATAACTGATAACAAGGTGTGGTACAATCAATGTTATGTTAAAACTGTTGGTTAACAAGAGGTAAAAATACATTTCAATGACGAGGGAAGGGAGACCAAGTCTACAATCTCACACAAGCCTTTTCTATTTGCACTTCAGTGAATTATAACTCACAGTAGTCTTCTTGACATCTACATAGGAATGCTTGTTAAATGTCAAGGTTGTGTGCCTCTGGCTGAGAGGTGACACAGTCACAGCAAGGAGAAAACTGATGCCTTCTCCTTCTCACAAACAAGATTCTGTATTTCAGATTAGAAATGCTCTGCTGAAGCAACTCGAAAAGATAAGAAATGCCAGGCACGATATGGCCCCATAAAAGCAACCTGAAACTCAGCTATAATAAGAGTAACCCAGAGGTAAAGGAGCAAAGCTAAATGAAACGCGGATGAAACACCAACGTTGTAAAGGTTGTTAGATTTATTAACCAATGCAGGAAAAGTGCAGGTCAGCTGAACACACAGCTGTTCCATTGTTTCACATTTGGAGAACATGATGAGATTATCTGTCCTTTTGTGTGTATTGTTTAAGCACACTACAATAAAACAGGTACACAGTGAGTCACATGGGATATGGTAGCCGTTCTTCTCACATCAACTGTTTTTAATACAGAAACACCATGTAGACCCAACAACTGGAAAAGCCACTAAGCAACAAACTATGGGCCCTGCTATTCTTTAACAAGATTACTGTGCAGCTACTGAGACAGCACTTGGTTTGTTCAGTCCCTGAGGATCCCCCATTCTCTCTCTCTTTCTCTCTCTCTCTCTCTCTCTCTCTCTCTGTATGTCTGTCTGTCTGTCTGTCTTCAAGACACATGGCTCTCCATGGTTGTTACTTCCAAACAAAAGCAAAGGAGGGGAAATTCATGTGGGCCAGTGGAAGCTCACAGAAGACATTCAGGGGCTCTCGTCCGGACCCACGCTCTCTGGAGTGTAGCACATGAACATTGTGAAGATGTTCATGTGTGAGCGCATGCAGAGCTTTGGCATGCAGGAGAGATCTGGCCCAAATGTAATCCCTCTATTGTGAGCAGGGTGGGCTCGAGAAAAAAGGTCTGCGCCGAGCACAACTCCCACTGGCAGTGCTGCAATGCAGGGGTTTAATGTCGAGAGAGACGGCAAATGAACACATTAAAGAAACATGCGTTTTCATGCTGCTAGCGCAGACATTTTTCACCAAAACAGATGGAAGAACGCACACATGCAGACAGTCAGGGATGTTCATTTCTCAGCTCGTAGGATCTCCATTAGTTCTATGCTAGGCAAGAGATATGAGGGCGTTTGACCAAGTCTATGTTTCAACATGATACTGATGTTAAAGGCGGGGTTAGTCATCGCCTGCCAGCTTCAAGCTCAAATCAAAGACGCCCTCAGAAGCTCTGCCCCACATAAAGCCAAGGGCATTGTTGTTGTGAGCGGTGTTTGCCACTTTGTTTATGCTCCTATACAAAGCCATGGCTGTGTGCAGGGCAAGTACCAGAATAATGTTTCAGCACACACACAGAATGGTAAGATAGCAAAATGTAATAATAATAATAATATATAGATATACACATATTAGTCAACAATATAATCATAAGCTATTTATTTCATATACAGTATGTGTTTGTATGTATGTATGTATGTATTTACAGTATGTATATATATATATATATATATATATATATATAGCCCATAATAACCTCTTCAACCAGAGAGCCCCGGGGAAGAAAAAAAAATATAATTGTTGATACATTTAAAATATTGATACACTATTTTGAACACAGCATATTAGGGCCATATAGAATAAAAAACAATTACGGGTTGTGGGAGGGGCATAATATTCTGAGATTAAAGTTGCACAATTGGACCCAATTATGGACGGTTAAAGCAGAATGGTTGCTTATCTTGATTTTACTATCCAACTGATACGTCACATATCAATCTCAAGTCTCCAACTAGAATGACTCATGCAATGACTACAACAGAACCACTGATGTATTGCAAGAATGTCACTTTTCATGTATCACCCAAATCGGTCCCCATGCAACAACATAACAAATATAACAATCCTATTGTTACAAGAAAAAGAGTGGTCTTATGCTGGCAGAGGAGCACGGTTGACTCATTGTTTGGCACACTGCATGCATCCCCTCACTAAGATACAATGCAATCCAATGGGGCTAGTGATGTAGCCTCTAAAAACCATGACACACATGTCATTTTCCAAAACAGGAATTTTACAGTAATCAGATATACTGTATGTTCTACTAAGTTGCAAACTGTAAAACATGCTAAACATTATGAGTTTCAATAGTAGACGTGTTCAGTGAAATTATGGCATTTAGCCACTAGTAGTCAACATCCTGCCAGACAATGTTTAAACAGGTCCTGGGCTAAAAATGTTTGAACATTTTGGAAGAAACCAAGGGTGGATGAGGTTGAGCTAAACTTGCAAAGTGAAACTAAAAACCAAAAGAATTAACACTATATTTCAGATTTCTTTCTCGCAAAACTTTAATTTTAGATTTTTTTTTTTGTGTTTTTATTATTGACTTGACTTGACTGAAACTCACAATATCCAAATTATTCTCATGCCAATTTGCAAAATTAATCTCAGAATATTAAACCCCTCCCACAGACCAGAAATCGTTTTTGTTTGTTAATCTGTATGGCCCTAATCATAGGTTTGTCTTAATGTCCGCACTAAGTTTTTTAATTAGAGTCAGTTCATGCCAGATTTGTATATAGCCTACAGTATGTATTTACATGGCCAAACATGGCTGACGACATGGCAGATTGATGACTGCGGGTGTCCTCCACAGTCAGCAGAACGCTTCGTAATGTTAATTCTTTACACTGCTGATACAGCTCATACAGTATGCAAAGCAGAGTATTGTCCAACACAAAACATTCACATTTTAAATCAGGCTTTGAGAGCTGTGAAATGTCTGCAAAATTTCTAAAGTGGCATTAAATTTGAATTGTGCCGACTACATTTTTGATGACATAACTGATTATGTTGTTTCAGTGCACATGGAAGCATAGAGTACATACAGTAATATTCTCTGAATGGGTAGCAAATTGCAATACACTGCAGCGTTTATATTGTAGCGTGGAGACATTAACATTTAAGGTGGCACTGCTATTTATGATGACCCATCAAAATCAGATCTCCCAAGAAGCATCCAATGGCCTTAAATAAAGCCTGTCCTCTGCCTGTTGAGGTCACACAGTCATTACGTGTGTCGACTCGGGAGAGATTAAAAATGGTGCGCAATACCGTAGCAGGAAATCATCTAAATAAAAGGTTTACTTTCACAGAGACCCGTATCCAAAAAAACGGTTCAAACAGCTTGTGTTATTAATTACAAATATAATTAGGCAATTAAGTAGACACTATTACCTAAACTACATTACAGCAAGTAAAATGAATACAAAAAGAGCAGATGGCATCTTGCTCAATGATGTTAACAGGTAGGCCGGGCTTGTTGGGTTTCTTAAGTACAGTAACTTGTATTGTGTCACTATAGGAGATCAATGTTTTATGTGTTCCCCTGCAGGAGATAAAAGGTAACTGCATCAACAACTATGTGACATGAGGTACAAAGCCCACTCAAGAGAATCAGGGTTTGCATAATTTTTAGGGTTTTATGAAAATGGTCACCCCAGTTCACTTCATCTGTACAATTGTCCTTGCTAAGAAATAAATCATTTGTGGCGGGCGCTTCATTTTCCTCAGCTGCTCGTGTATACTGTACGTGCAGAAATAAGCCGATCCATCATCCAGGCCCTGAGAAATGCTCACCAACTGTTACAAAAGAGCACACAACTGTTGATGAATTGCAGCACTCTATATAAAATGTACGTATGTTTAAAATGGAATGGTGAGAAAGTTAAAAAAGGATATGTTGAATTGCTTCAGCTGTACACAGAATGCACTGTACACAGTACCTGGCAGATTGTAATTGTAATATGTACATATAATTATATGAAGATAATGGTAAAAGAATAGTAAGTATAGGAAACTAAAGGAGAGGAAAGACTCACAAAATGCTTCTGGACTCCAGAGTCTCTGAAATTCAAGTGCCAGCAGTAGTAAAACAGCAACTCCCCAAGGGACCATAAGACCTCAAAAATGTCAAGGAAGTTTTAGGAACGTTGTGCTCAGAAATAAGCTATTTTGTTAATACAGATCTCCCAACATTAGTTACAACCTAGCAAAGTCTACAATCGCTGGAAGAGCACTGAATTCATACTGAGAGTAGTGCACTCTGCAGTTCAGGTTTTGAAAGCTTCATTGATACATTTTTACATTGTTATTAAGAGTAGACCTTAATTACAATTGAATTCAGTTTTATTCAATACTAAGTGTTCAGGAGCAGGTAGAGACGTCTTGCTCAAGGATGCTAGGCCATTGTTGGAAATCAAACACCGTATTTCAGCTGGGAAACAACTAGAGCTAACCAATATGTCAGAGTGTTTATTGTTAATTGCCACATCAGAATCGACATACAGTATATTTTGGTATTGTCATAAATAATGTTAAAAAATATGTATCATTCATCGTGCAGATATAAACGACTGTGTTTATTTGCAAAATGTCATGAAATTTTGGTTTCAGTAACCACAGGTAACATCAAATTATCTTGTTCGCAATTTGTAATTGATAACTATCAGAAGTAAAATGTGTATATATATTAAATAAAAATTATTTATCAGATCGAAATAATTTGTTATCGATGAAACACTCTTTTGCTACCCAGTTCTCCACAACAGCACTGACATACAAATAGTACCTCTTTCTATGGCTTGGAAATAGGTAAGAACTGTCGTAGACATAAAAAGAAACCCCCCTGTAAAGAATACATTTGTCTTTGTACCTCGTGACACGGTCAGAGTAAATGTAGGACAAATTATAGACAAGCCGCAAGTGGCAAACCGAGTGGTTGCTCACAGGGATCATTCACCTTCAGGTTGTCATCGAACATTACCAGGCAGGAGAAACTGCTGAAAACCACAGCGTCATTATTCAAACACGGACCGTGTCTGACAGCTAAATGCCCATAAGATTTTGCTTGCCCCATACTAATAAATACATCAATAAATTTCAGATTTTCATCAAAGCTTTACAGATGCAACATATATGTACTTAATGCAGAGCTAGATTTAGGCTTGCAGCACTAAACAACAATTATACAACATTGTACTTTAAGATAAATTACATGTAAAATTCTAACTTGAAGTAAAATGACAAGAGGCTTCATTTTATAATTTGTATAATGTGTTTCCTGAGGGGTGTTTCAACCCACCACAATAATGGCCTTGCATTTTCAGATCATTATCACAGCACATCTGCATCTAACATGGATTAAAATTGCTTGTGGAATGTCAAAGGTACCATGTAGATAATAAACTTCCTCATGGACGTTCTGAAAAGAGTGGTAGTTTCCTGCCGAGTGATAAAACGCTTTGACCTGAGAGCATTGCAATAATTAACAGTGAGATCAATTGTAAAGCAGAAGGAGAGTCTTTTTCAATTAAAACCCAAATTAGGAAGTGACCTTCCAAACACACTAGCACAGGGAAGACTAAAGAAAGGCAAAGATGTGTACTTTAACAGGCTTACTTCTAATTAAAATGTGATCTTGCAATGTTAGCTTGCAACACTTTCTTACTATTTCAGCTTTTGGCCATAAAAGATCACAATCAGAGCATCTTGTCAATTTAATGTGGAGAGGCCTCATTGCTGTTTCCCATTCAAAGACCATGACAGGGGCACATTGCACAAAATTGACTCATTAGCATCAATACTTTTTCATGTAGGTATTACAATTGTAAAAAAAATATTAAAGGCATCAATTGGTCAAGAGAAACATTTATTTTGTCAAGTCAAGTGGATGTGGGGTTATCAGGTTTGCCTTTTTTTTAAAGGTTAAATAACCTGTGGCATGCATGGTTAGCCTTATTTTTATTCCTAAACAGTGTGTTTGGTTCTGCCTCAGCTAATGTGCATCAATAGCTGAATCCCTAGGTAGCATGTAGAATGCAATGAGGATAGAATACGGTTAATGAACTCACCTGTTATCACATATAAAGACAGCTGCTTATGCCTCAGGATTGAACATTCACTCATAGTCACAAACCAAAAAGCTATGGCAAATATTGTTGGTGAGTAATGTTCCCGAAGCCAGACACTAGTATTATAACCTGGCCTCACATAGCCCTGTAATCTGAGAGCTGCATCAACAATCAATTGCAAGAGGGGAAGGGGAGACAGAGGCAATCGATGCTAATTGTGGTACACTGCGGTAAATGTGCACTTACAGTGCCTATAAAAAGTATTCACCCCCCTTGCAAGTGTTCTCGTTTTATGGTTTTACAACATTGAATCTGGGTGGATTTAATTAGGCTTTTTTATTTGTTAATTTGGATGCCCATTTGACACTGACTAACAGATAAACATAGCATAATAATTCTTATGTAATAAATGTTTTTGTGTTTTATATTTATATAGATCACTTAGATCTGTTTTCGCTTTGGCATGATAAAGTATTTTTCTGTTAATCACTGTAAAAAAAACATGCAAAAAAAAAACAAGCAAATTAAATCTACTGTCATTCAATGTTTTAAGGTGAACTTTAAGGTGACCAATTGCAGTCCTCAAATAGTTCCCAGTGTTTTGTGTATGTATTAATCCACTAGTAGTAGATTCTGCTGGAGCAGATAATTCTGTTTTTTAGGTTTTCTGATATGTGCAGTTATGATTATGGCTTATTTGTTATTATTATATTATAATAGGGGGATTACGCCCATTGAATAGAACATACCTTCCAACAATGGGCTGAAGTATTGTGCTAAAAGCATTGCAATGCTTGAAAGTAGAATATTGGAACAGAGCAGGCTTAAATAAAGGGAGAAATTGAACAATTTCCCACAACCGGGCAGTCTCTTTCATTAATGTATTAAAATAATAATATACACTTCTTAATGAATGTGGGTTTTGCATGTCTCTGTTGGTAGCACATCAAGACAAAAATTGCAACACACAACAATGATAGTAAAATAAAAAAAGTCTGTTATGTTCATACTGTACTTTAGGCAGGATACTCCCCCCCTTCCCCCAACTTTTGAAGAAAACGTACTATGTACAGTAACATAACCTGAGTTACATTAGTTTATTTGCCTACTTTGACTATCATCATGAGGCTACAAGCATTGACAAGATATAGTCCACTATTCAATGCCCCGCCCCACATAGTAAGCTATTTGCATCTGGCATGTAGGCTAATGGTGATATATTCCAAAGGAAATAATAGCACATTTCTTAAATAATAGTTCTGAAATATCAGAGAAGCAGGACTATAAAATGCCTTTGAGAGCTACAGTAGCTTATTCACAAAATAATTCCACCGGTCTCAATGCACAATGCTAACAATTCAATGTGAATGTAGGCTGGACTACAGGAACAGCAATGTCCTTACTTAAGTCAATAGCCTGCATTGTTTTATTTTAAGATAATGTTTAGTTATGATTTCCTATAATTTTCATTATCTTGGCTTGCTTTAGACATTTGTTTAGCATGCCAGGATTTGTCTCGATCTTAAATTTACAACATGCAAAAAGAGTGTGATATAATTCTCTGCTCAGGATAAAATTACTTCACTATACATTTTAATATATCTTTTTTTTGTTTGCTGCTAAAGTAATGTTTATAATATTGTAGAGTATACTTAAACAAAAGATGAAGTGTCTTCCTACTAGGAAGAATACTAAGGCCTTGATCTTTCTGTGTACAGTAAACTTTAAACCCGTAAACCATAGCTATTTAGTATTAAAGTATATCCATCCATTATCTTGACCCCTTCTCCATTAGGGTCACGGTGGGATGCCCAGGGATACCTGGGCTGCTCTGAAGACCCTGTTGCCCCCGCAGACAGGTGTCCCAGACCAACATCCACCAGCTCCATCTGAGAAATAGAATCCCTCTAGCATGTGTCCTGGGTCTGCCACAGGGTCTCTTCCCTGTTGGTCATGCCTGGTACACCGCCAGTGGGAATCCTGACCAGGTGCCCAAGCCACCGACTGGCTCCCATCAATGCAGAGGCGCAGCGGCTCTACTTTGAGCTCCTCTTGGGTCACCGAGTTCCTCACCCAATCGTGGATAGTCCGCCTAGCTACTCTGTGGAGGAAACGCAATCCGACCACTTGTGTTCACTTCACAATCGTATTCTTTTGGTCACTACCCAAAACCTGTAACCATAGGTAAGGGTGGGAACATAGGCCGACCAGTAAATGGAGAGTTTTGCCTTATGGCTCAGCTCCCACTTCACTACCTGCAGAGGTCCCAGTATGAAGAAGCACATAAGAGGCATTTATTAATGTAGAATTGCATAAAATCACCAATAATTAGATTTGATCAGAAATTCAAACTCATACTGCTAGCCTCATAACAGATGTGAGTTAATGTTTGAATAATTAAAGATTAGCACACACCATTTTTTCCGAATATGTCTTTCCATAGGATGTGTGTATGTGAAAGCCTATACACACAGTGGCAGTTTTCTATCAATTATTCAGAAAGAGAGTGGTTTACAAAAAAAAGTATTGCCCTCCTGGCTATGCAGCAGTAAATCAGTGCACAACTCACCATCTGCTGCTTGTCAAAGCCAACGGTTGCTGTGTTCTCAAGGAAGCACAGGAACATTCATAGTAAAGATTAGGTTGATTTCCATTGTGAATTGTAGATTAAAAATGGTAGATTTACTGACATAGAGCAAAATGAGTAAAATAAAGAAAATAACTGACATTTTCACATGTGTCAGGGTTTAATGGCATCCTTCACCTGTCTGCCATGCTTCCCAGGTTTCCCCTTCACGTGTTAACTCATCCTGGACTTTGTCTTTGTCTAGTCAATTCTCACATCTGGTGCCCATTCCCCTAATTAGCCTTAGTATATGTATCCCTCTGTTTCTCCCTGTCCTTAGGGTTAGGTTATTGCTTCTGTTCCGGTGAGTGTTTTTGCGTATTTCATTAGGGGTCCAAGCACCGAAGGTGCAAGAGCCCTATTGCTTTTGTTCTCGTTATTATTATTTTTTTATTCTTCTCCGCTAAAAGTGTTTGGCCAGCGAAAACTGTAAGGCCTAGAAACACCAAACTTCACCACATGACCACAAATTGCCCCCACTACTCAGAGACCCAAATTCAAGGTACTGCGCCAATAGGTGGCAATAGCAATCACTTTTGCCTTTTGACACATATCTCCAAAATGGCTAGGCCCAATTTCAACATTCCTTCTTCTTCTCATTCTTGCAAGTCTTCTGCATATTTTCTTCACTGGTTCTCTGCTGTAAAAATATCTCCTTTTCACACTATTTCCAAAAAACTGAATGCTAATTCAAAATGAACTAGTCTGAGACCACTCATCCAAATCTCACCAAATTTGGTAGACATCATCTAGAGACCATGGTAACAAAGCTATTCACAGAATTTTCATTTAACACTTTGTTCCGAAGTTATGACTAAATTAATTTGACAGATTTGCCCATAATTACTCATTGACCAATATCTTCTTCATGGTCCAAACATAACGAAATTCTACGCGCACGGTTTGTTTGAAAATCTTTAGACGATACCCAAATTCCGTAACATTTCGCCCATAGGGGGCGCTACAATTGCCACTTGTTGATATCTCAAGAACGTTTAAAGATATAACTAACATTTTATGTTCAGTTATACCTTAGCCATTTGCATATATTTCCTATAGTGCCATTTTGCTGGCTCACCGATATTGCCGATATACGGCAAATCGAAGTTCAAAAGCATGTAAGTTCCGCTGTGAACTTCAAATCGACATAACATTTGGTACATAGATCTATGATGTCACAAAAAAGGGTGGTACAAAACATTGGGACAAATACCCAATAGGTGGCGCTACAACACACACTTTTACATTTTAGCCCATATCTAAAAAAATAATTTTCTTATGTTTTCTACAAGGCACTTTTATCAAGTTTAATTATAATTTTGACTTTTTACAAGTCACATTTCTTGCATTTTCACAATTTATGAAAAATCTACTTTGATCAACTAGACCTAGGCTGCTACTCAGATTCAAATGAAAATTTGATAATAGCATCTACAGACCAGGCTGATCTTAAGTTGTTCAAAGAATTTTGATATCTAAAACCATTTTGTTTATTTACTCAGTCAAAGTTTTGTTATGAGGTCACAAATTTAAAGTGGCCTAAAATATTCACTCTGAATGTCCAATCAACATCTTAATTAGTATACAAATGTATGGCATCATAATTGATAGATTATCATCAAAACAATTCACAATTAACCTATAATAATCATATTTTATCTTTTGCTGTGATACACTATAAAATTCAATTGTTTGTTTTTTTTAGGACAAAACAAACATGCAAATAGAACAGGTTCCATGGCTGAGCAGGTAAAATGGCATATTGCAACACACAAGGTAGTTGGTTTGAATCCAGCTGGGGGTAACCCTTTTTTTCCAACTTCAAAATTACACTTAAACTGTTGGTGAAACTTAAGCTTTTCAAAATGTCAAGAATAGTTTACATTACCGCTCGCGGTTATATTTAAAATTATTATTGTTCTAACCACCAATCTGCGTTTGGTTTCTGCCACTCGACCCGTGAAAACATGTCAAAACTGAATTCCCTATTTAGCTAATCTAAATGTCTAATAAAATGTGCACAAGCTACTGTACATGTAGGTAAAATATCTATTATACAATCATCAATCGTAACGCACTATTAAGGTTCAACCCAAATTAGAACAAATAACTTGTGTTATGTAAGAGTGGACGAGACCATCTAAGTATGAGAACCATTCAAATATATCTCAGCTCTACAGGTCTTTATATTCTGACAGCTTTTATTAATTCACTTTCCTCACAGCTCTAAAATAGTTAATATTACTTTCCTTTCATATATGTCAAAGGAATAATAGTTTGGTCTAATATAACTCAGCTATTGCTGAAATCCGGCTTTTCCAAAGAACGCATTATAATAACCATGCAATACGCAACAGTCAAAAATAGGTAAAAGACTGTATTATGCCCTGAACCAAGATACGAGGGTCCTCATGAAGATACCAGGGTACTCATGCTGCTGCCCGTTATGTACTACTCGTGTCAAGCACAATATAGTGTGCTGTCATTCATTCATTCAGATGATGATTGCTCTAATGAACTGATATGGTGACAATATTGTCTGACCTAAATAATCCATCCATGCTGACAACTGCTCCTGCAAATGGCACTAGCTGAAATCATTCAAACGCCCAGTCCATTTGCAAATGAGATCCGAGGTGTAATTATGATGGCTATAGGTTTGAATTGTTATGATGACCTGTGTTTCATTGTGGATGTACGTGCAGCAGAATAGCATATATACATGCATGGTTTTCTTTTGTCAGAGCTCATTCCTTTTAACCAAGCAAGACAAATCCATTCTTGGACCACATTCATCCATTGTTATAATACTCGAACACAGGTGCTCAACAAGACACTTCTGCTATAGTTCAGGGGGCTTCTATTACTTATAATGATGATAGTAGAAGGGTCATGTGGCTCTTTTGTGAGATAACGTATCCTCTCTCTCTCTCTCTCTCTCTCTCTCTCTCTCTCTCTCTCTCTCTCTCTCTCTCTCTCTCTCTCTCTCTCAC
>JAODLL010000940.1:0-13576 GCA_026546735.1 Forbesichthys agassizii | reverse complement strand
TTGTTACCACTGTGCAGGCTGGTGGTGGTGGTGTAATGGTGTGGGGGATGTTTTCCTGGCACACTTTAGGCCCCTTAGTGCCAATCGGGCATCGTTTAAATGCCACGGCCTACCTGTGCATCGTTTCTGACCATGTCCATCCCTTTATGGCCACCATTTACCCATCCTCTGATGGCTACTTCCTGCAGGATAATGCACCATGTCTCTGTCTCTGATTCTCACAGCAAAGTTAAACCAAAGCTTGTGAGGTCAGGATGGTCTCATGAGGATAAACTTGACTTACCTCTTTATATTAAAATATGTTACAATTATGTCATTTAGTAGACAACTTTATTCAAAGCAATTACAATCCCAATCGTGACAAAATTGAGACAGTATGGAAAATGCTAATAAACACTAATATTTGTGATTTGTATATTTCCAGTCACCCTGTACTATATTTAAAACACTACAACAACACAACAGTTGATGTTTTACCTTGTGAAAATATACACCAATTTAAAATCTGATGCCTACAACACACAAAAACATTGTGACAGTTTACAACATCATGTAAACTTGTGGGCACTGACAACACCACCCACATTCTGCTATTTTTTGCATTACTTGTATTATTGAGGTGCAAAATTGAACAGGGCATTTGTTGCCATATTTTGTGTTTCATGATGCACCACACTGTAAATAGTTTTTGGAAAAAACCAGTCATGTTCAGGCTATCAATTGGAAAAGTGCAAAAACAAACTTTCATCAGCATTAAGCCCAAAAGACAATCTCTGTCATGATAAATAGACGTGTCAGTTTTAATGGCATGGGTTACAAATCTGTGAGTGCACCATTAATGCAGGGGAAGTCTACACCACACACATTTTGGAACATATGCTGCCATCAAGATGTGGTCTTTTCCAGGAACATGCCTGCTTTTTCCAGTAAGATAATGCAAATAGCATTGAATGTATGCACAATATAGGAGCTAGAGTGTGAGGGTGCATAATCAACATGTCTGCAGTCCTGACTTGATGCTGATTTAGAAAGTGGTGCAAATGTACAAAATATGGCAACAAAAACCCTGTACAATATGGGCAATACAAAAAAGGGAAGAAATGGGGAGGGGATGCAAATCTACTTAATAAACTTCACAAATGGTTGTATTTTGTGCCTACACATTCAATACGCATATAAAAGGCAATATTATGTAAAACGGTGGTAAACAAACCTGTCCCAACTCCATTGGAGTGTGTTGCAGTAATCATTTCCACAAAGCAATTTACATTCACAAGATAAAACATCACATAATGTGTTGGAGTGTTTCCAATATAGTAGCGGGTAAATGGAATTCACTAATTTTTGTTTTTCTTAGCATTTTACATACTGTCCCAACATTTTCAGAATTAAGGTTGCATAATGATTGACAACATTACAGTTACAGTAATGTTACATTAACCCTTCTGTACATGATGCTATAAGAGTAAATGCTTTAACATAAGGACGTTACCTCATATCTGTCTTTAGAGGCTGCATAGTGTAGAGGAGTGCAGCCATTCTGGTTGACAGAGTTCAGTTGAGCTCCTTTGGCTATTAGAGCTTTTACAATGTCTTCTCTTCCTGCAGATGCAGCAATGTGAAGAGGAGTCCATGCAGCCTGTTAAACAACACAGTAGACTAGACTTTCCATTTCAATAATATTATTTATCATACATTCTTAGAATTTTGAATTTATTGAATCTATTTTTGTTTGTTTCGATGTTTGTTGTTGTAGACGTTTTATACAATGAATAATTTGGATTGTAGTCATAATACAGTGAACTTGCTGATTAATTTACACTGAACATTTAATAAATTATTGTAGAAGTTACATCATCTTGCAGATTCACTTCAACTCCCATGTCAAGAAGAAACTCAACGATGTCTGCGTGGCCAGCCGAACAAGCCCAATGAAGAGCAGTTCTATGGTCCTGACAGTAAACAAATTCACATATGCAAGGATATTATGGCATTGGCTGTTGTGAAAAATCAGACAAAATCAACTGCTGTTATTAATACTGTAAAGTGTGCATACATACCTGGTCCACTTTGCAAGCAAGAGCTCTATTTTCTAAAATGCATTGCCTCAGATTATCTAACTGTCCCGTGTATGCCAAATTACAAACCTCAATATTTGATACAGAACCTTCCATTTCGAAACTCAAGATGAAGGTACCGATATTCTCTTTTTAAACTCGAGCAAAGATGACTAAGGAAATTACGCTTTTTACTTCCGTTTAGTCACGGTTATTTTCTTTCAAAATAAAATATTGTCTGTGCATTTTAATTTTACTGCAATAAACATAGCCTGTAAACAACGGGTGATCCTTTTTATTTTGATAGCGAAACTTGACCTGCGGAAGTGATACATTGAGCTAATACATTTATGAATAATGTAGCCGGTGGCCAGATAAAAGACTAAGTCAACGAAAAATACAAGACTGTGGTCAGCTACCACAAAGACTATCCAACAAACTTTCATTACTAAATCAAATCTCACCCAAATATCCACGTTCATGGCGTCTACATTGGTAAATTATCTTGATATTTGTCTCATAACTCGAGACACGTTAGCTCCATGCAGGGTTTGCTCTGTTTCACGTGTATTTCTCCTTTTCCAGTGCGTCTCCCAAACTAGTCATTAGACGGACTAAACAGACTGGGGGAGACGCGTTTGCTCAGTCTAGATGTACCGGTAGCACCTGTGTTTAAATGTCAACAGATATCACCCAATCAATGTTTATCTCCACTAGGATTTCAGAACGCAAGCTGACCAATCATGTAGGTATTCCGAAGAATTTGTCGCCATTTATTATGACTGCATGGACAAGAAAAGAAGGGTGAGTCTTATCTGATTTGTATATGAACTGAGCAATCCAAGCAGTTTTGTGATTTTAGATAACCAATGTTGTCTTTTGATTCAATGTGATACAGAACCTGACCAGACTTTACCTGGACAAAGCAACATTGGTGTGGAATGGAAATACTATTTCAGGCCAGGATGCTCTTGGAGAATTTTTTGAGACTCTCCCATCAAGCGAGTTCCAAATTCAAACACTGGACTGCCAGCCAGTGCATGGTGAGACCCTCACTGTCTCTTGCTTTATTGTGTCACGTTAACATAAAGGTACACTTTGCATTACAGCACCACCATACCAGAACTCAAAAGTTAAACATTAGTTAAACATGAGTTATACATGCTTGGCCAACTCAGTCCACTGCTGTTCACGTTCATTTAACATACGAGCAAACGTTCCACCATTCTGAATGTATATTATAACCCTTGAGTTATAATGTATGTATCAGACGTACAGCAGAGTTGCATGTGACATAGTGCTAATGGATGGAAGAGGCAGAGACTAGGCACCTGGCTTAACATGCAGGCTGGTCATGGCCCGGGTTTTTTTGTAAGCATCCTTACAAAACCTGTTTTAAGCAACTATTAAATTACATAATTGCATTAAGCCCAATCTTTAAAAGTGTGCCTTTTTTATTTTATAATTAACACATTTTATTAAATGGGAGTATTTGCCTCTTTGAATTAATTTTGCTTATTACCGGGTACACTTAATACTGGTTGCTTAATATAACATTCTTAGACGGTAACAGTGCAATGACATAAATTTAGCGTCAGGCTATCCAAAAGTAAATATTTCCCAGAGATCTTTCCCTACTGATGCAATAGTGTCTGTACACACATCACAGCTATCAAATCAAAACATTAACCTCTCTACTATTACAGAACAAGCAACACAAGGTCAGACAACTTTGCTTGTGGTGACTGGTGGAACAGTGAAGTTTGAGGGGAATAAACAACGTTTTTTCAACCAGAACTTCCTTCTGACAGCTCAGGCTTCACCCAACAGCGACCAACCAGTTTGGAAGATTGCCAGCGACTGTTTCCGTTTTCAAGACTGGAACAGCTGAGGTCTTTTATTTGACTTTTCAAATTATCCTATGGCGATGTAAAACATTGTTTCTATACTGTTTTGTAATAAAATAATCATGATAGACAACACTGGGGACAGTTACATAACATTTATTCACCCCATGTTCATCCTACTAATGGAATAAATATAGCCAACATTACTAGTCAGTGTGGCTGCCAAAATACATAGTCAAAAACAACACAACACATGAACATACATTGAAAACAAAATAAATTGGCTTTGATTGGTACTTGATTCTAATAAGTAAAATATGCATGTATTACAAATACATTTATTACAGTTATACCAAAAACATTTAATAGCTCTACATGCTTACTTCTAAATAATTTAAGGCGCTCACATAAGGACAAGCTTTTGCAGGAGTGCTTTCTATGCTAATAGCCAGAACTTGACAGTTGATTGAAACATTTTCTATTTTTACCCTTCCTGAGTCATACAGCCTTCTACACATTTGGTTTGACAGTCCTAATGCATTGACAAACAATACAAAAATGTCCAATTTCATCAGATAAATAAATTATATTGATAAGAAAACCAGGCTGTGAGCATTAATTTAATTTCCAAACTTTAACCCTCTGGCTATTACAACTCCAAAAGGTTTGGTAAACATCATAAATTAGTTCAGCCATATAGGTGACAAATACCTACACTATTTTCCTTTATTTAGCATGACTGTTGCAGACCGAAGGCACAATACCACTATATCTCAAGTTTAGAGCAGCCTGAAGAACATTTTGGCTATAGTAACAGCATCTTAATATTTCAGTGGAACAAGTATTCGTGTACTTAATAGCTTACACTAAAAGAGCAGTTTTCAAAGATAGACAAATTAATGGCAGTTAAGTGCTTTTGTGGTCCAGTTACCTTTCACAGAATATGTGGTGCCATTTGGGTACAACTGAAATGTAACAAAACATAACAGCACATTTTAGCCAACAATACACTTATCTACAATTTAAACATTTCTATTCAAGTCAATTATACACATACTATGGTACACACCATTCAAAAATTCAATTGGTACCTGAAATGTTATTTACACGGAAACAGTAAAATAGTGGCAATGATGACCTCAAATTGCACCACAACAAAATATATTGTTGATAACTATCTGAAGTTATTTGCCCCCATACATTCTCTCTATGTATTGGATATAGTGGTTCTTAAGTTCTTTCCTCTTCAGCTTGAAAGCATCAGTGACAAGACCGGTTTCAGGGGTCCATGGTTCTGGGCTCAGATGCACCTTCATGGGGATCTCAAACCGTTGGAGCTTAACTGCAAAAATGAATTAGAAGATAATTTTAGGAGGAACAAGTTAGTGCATAATGCCACTGAAATTAAATGTTAGATTTCTTACTGGAAGCAGCAACATCCTTAATCCCCTTCAGAACTTCTCTTTCCATGTCAGGGTGGGTACAGATTTCCTCCCAAGTTCCTGTTATTCCTCTCTGGTTGGCCAGTTCTGTCAGCTTCTTCTGATTGGGTACCACAAAGCTGATAACATAGTTCTGGTCACTGCAATGATGGACATGAGAATACAATTAGCTGTGCCCATTCACTGACAGAAAATCATAATGAAAAGCAATGTCCCTATAGCTTGGTATAACCAAACCCAAAATTAACTTGGGTACACTTTATTGGTAAGTGTTTGCAGTCGTTGCCTCCTACTGGGCGTAGCGCTTTAGTAAATTCTAGAGCAGGATACCCAAAACCGTCACTCTAGTTAAATTTAAGATGTGTTGGCTTGATAAAAGAACTCATCTATGAAGATGAAAGTTTACTGTCAAGCAATATATTCCTTAAAGCTTATGGACTTTGAATAACAAATACATTTTTACCTGTTTGCATAAGCACAAATGTTGTCAATTAGAGAACAGTTTTTTAATGCAGATTCCACTTTGCCCAGGGCCACATACTCTCCAGCTTGCAGTTTAACCAGGTCCTTCTTGCGGTCTAAGTTACGCAAAAAAACATTCAGAGGACTTTGAAATTAGATACAAATGACTTGCTTGTCATGAGAACAATACCCAATACAGACGAGATCAACGCTATGAAATAAACTAAGAATAATATGCCTAGATTACTATGAATAGATGACGTTAGCAAGTGCAAAAGCAAGTGGATGTGGTTGGAAACATCTAAATTCACACTTACCCACAATTTGTAGACAACCGTCAGGATGGATCTCACCCACATCTCCAGTACAGAACCACCGCTGCCCTCTCTCATCCACGAAGTCTTCATTGTTTTTCTCGCTCCTGTAGTAACCCTGGGCTACATTGGGCCCACCAATCAGAACCTCACCTCTCGGGTGAGGCTTGTCCTTGTCGGTGTAGCCACCTGCAATAGTTAGGTAATCACAGCTATAACACTGCACTGCATTCTACTTAATCCATCATAAAAAAGTCCTGCTATCTTTGCCATACCTTCAACCCAGTCTCTGAGACGGATCTCACAGCATATAAGAGGAGCGCCAACACGACCGGTGCTGATGTCTGCGACTGTAAAACAAAGCCCTTCTTAAATAAGGCAATGTTGTTGAACACTTTAGCACTTAGTTCAGGACGCATCTTCGTACCCTCTGTGATGGTGCCAGCCCCACAGGTCTCAGTGAGGCCGTAACCTTGGCCCACCGGACAGCAGAAACACACGTTCATGAATCTTTGGGTGGCAGAAGACAGAGGTGCACCCCCACATAACATCATCCTCACGCGTCCTCCCAGGAGACTGCGAACCTTCCTGAACAACAGTCTGCAGAAACACACTGACCTTATTAAGATTGCTGGAATGTCTTATCTGATAATAACGTGTGCCCGATCTGCTGTACAAAAGCCAGTGATTGCATGATAACATGGGGTAATATGAGGGAGACTTGAGAGGAATTCTTACACATTGCAGAGGGGTGCATCATATCCCCTCTTTATCTGCTCAAGTTTATAGTTGTAGCCCATTGTAAACACTGTCCTCTGAAGGAAACTCATCTCCTGTACTTTGTTCATCACATTCTTGTTTATGCGATCCATGATTTCCTGATTAGGGAAAATCAAAAATCTTAAGACAAGGGGGAAAGCAAAACTGGAAAATGTAGTACTGAACAGGACTATTTAACATTGAGAGGGTTCTTACTGGCACAGCTGCCATCAGGGTAGGCCTGAGCACAGAGCAGTCTCCTTTACTTCCTCTTTTGATCTTGGTGGACTAAAGGAAACAAGAACAACGTTAAACTGTGACTCCAATTTACATAATTTAGTTAATTCTAATTTCAAGTAAATAAAACCGATACAGATGTATATAAAAAATGTGAAATTCCCCTGTAACACCCCTCCTCAGAGACCTTCACTGGCTCCTCTGCATCCGCTTCAAAACACTTATGTTGGCCTACAAGACAGTAAAGAGAACTGCCGCCCCCATATCTTCAAGAAGGTCCCAGGCTCCAACCAGAGCACTTACATCTACAACTTCAGCCGGCCACCTGGCACCACCATCGCTACTTGTGAACAATAGCTGCTCAACCCATTCAACTTTTCTCCGTCTTAAGGTCTTGGCATACTTACCGCATCCGTGCACCTTCAAAAATTTCTGTCCGTGCGGACGTGTGCGCGTTGACTGCGCATGTGCGACAGCCTGAAGCAGACGACAAAGGATGCCCTACTAAGCTCACAAATGAGTGTTCTAGGCGTATAACATTATTTTATTTCCAGCGAATATCTTAGTTACACCAATACGGGAAACAATGTGTGCACATAAAATTCGTAGTTATAAATATCACTAATTTCAAAGCACTTTTTTGTATACAGAACTAGCTGCTAACTATCAGCGTGATGCATGCTTGAACAGCTTGAGTGCTCGTCTGCGTCGTGTGAGGCCACAAATTTGGTGGAATGCCAAGGCCGAGGGCGCCACAATTGTGGCAGGAACTTCCTGCAGCAGTCAGGACAGCGGAGTCACTGCCCATATTCTGAAAGATACTGAAAACCCACCTCGGGACCCAACCACTGATCTCTCTACCCTTTAGCACTCCACTAAAAAACCTCTATAACTTTTACCCTCCCCCCTTTTTTCCAAAAAAATTTAATAAATAAAACCTACTTTCTCTTGTTAGTTTTTTGAATATCAGCACTTTGTTGGTAGACCTCTAGGAACTATTTCCTGGTAAATGTTATACATGTTGTAAATAACCTGGTTTTTTACATAATGCATGTATGTATGTATGTATGTATGTATGTATGTATGTATGTATAACATAGTTAGCCCTAATGACATGCTGCTGTTATCCTATCAGAATGTCTGCTGCGTACAACAACTGGTGTTTGATCTATTCTACTGTTGACTAATGTAATGTAATGTAATGTAATGTTGGATAAAAGTGTCTGTTAAATTATGTAAATTAAGTCTAATCAGCCAATACACTGTCAAATTCGGAATATATCCTCAGTCTGCTAGCTGCCATTCTGTGTGAGCGCTGGGGGAAGGAAAAAAAAAAAAATCCATGTTCCCACACAGCCATGGCTCTGTAAATAGGAATTGAGTGGTACGCATTGCACAACACTACCCTAGCCTTGAAAATGTATGTCAAATTGTGGGGGCGGAGCTTATGAGGGATTGAAGAGGCGTTTTTGTTTTGATACAGATCAAATATCATCAAATGTTCTCCAGGATAGCAGACTACCTTAATTTCTCATTGATATTGTAAAATATTACCTGGTCTGACAGTGTTTGTGGTGAAGAATAGCCAATGCGACACCCGTACGTCACACAGGAGATCTCTGCTGTCATCTCTAGAACATGAGCCAGGGGAAGGTAAGCGATGTAAGTATCTGTGGGCCTGGAAGAGCACAGTGGTTACAAAGGTATGTGTAAGTCATGTTGGCAGACTGCAAAGGAGGAAGTCTAATCTTGGGAGGAATAATTATAGGGTGACAAGGTGTCCCAATGCGTATATTGCAGAACTGTCTTGTTACAAAACAGATGTTTTTTTTCATTTAAATAAGCACTCACATCACTGGTTGTTAAGCAATTCTTAAAAGGAGTAATTTCATGCTCCTTTTCACTTGTTGACACAGTTCCTTGACTTCTCAAAGCAATGTTAATCTCAAACGCATTTGAACTTAGTTTCATGGGTTTGGAACCAGATATGGTTAATTTTCAGCAGTGTTGTCAAGGTGTTAATATTGCACATTAATTCCACCTCGCCGTCCAGACTACAGTAAAGGATATAAGAGGCCGAATGTAGTTTTTTGTTGTTAGTGTCAACCACATAAATACAGCAGCAGATAGTCACACAGCCCTGTGAAGGAACAGGGGTGATACGTTTTGATAACCAGCCATGTATCTACTTAGCACAATATTTCATGAATGAAGGTTAAATTATACCATAGCACAACATCACAGCCATCCTTGCCCGCTAAACAATCATGTACCAAAAAACATTAGTTAAACAAAGACATATTATATCCTCGTTATTATCATGGACATAACGTTAAATGTTTTGTATATGACTGATCACTGACCCAGATAAAAGCATTATTGCTTGCGGTACCAAAATCGGCAATCCGTTTCCGACGGGGGATACAATTTCAGTATTACATGCGAGTGCGTCTTTGTTTAGGTTAAGTTAATCAATACATTATTTAAGCAGCCTATTTCGAATCCGTTTACTGTTTCTGAACAATAGCCTATATTGATCTAATTTATATTGATGTGCACCACTATTTATGATATGCCTGTCCTGCAGACTAGTTGTTTATGCTATGGTGGGCTACCAGTTACTGTATCAAAAACTAGATTTACAGATTTGGTCATCTGCAAATGTTGAACATTAAACTTTTTATTACGATTTGTGTACTGGCGATCAACATCAGTTATTTGCCTTGTATACTATGTAGCTGGCCATATTCTTATAGGGGCGTTACCAAACACAGCAATTACGAAAAACAACATATGCACTTTTTCTCATTCGCCTGTTTCCCCGCCTCTCTTTCTTTTTTAGCCAATACAGACCAGGAAGGCTTACTACTTCTCCGTGTCACATCAACATTTCTAATTCCAAAAACAACTAGAAATGCTTCGTTTTCATGGAATGGGTCCTTATGCCTCTATGGTCCTAGTCAAGATTTCCTACATATTTATAATGTGGGTATAGATCTTATTTGCAGGGAATACCTTGCTTTGCAGCAGATTACAGACACTAAACCATACTCATACTAACCCCAGTCCAGGAATGCGTTCACACTGGCCCGTCATACCAGCAATCAGATTGCTGTGGAGAATAACAACTCCTTTAGGTTTGCCCGTAGAGCCACTGGTATACATCACAACGGCTAAGTCTGACGGCTGAGGCTTCACCACAGGCCGGCTCACTGGAAGAGAGAGTCCTCAGATTAGCAGCCATCGTCACAACTCAACGCTAGCTTCCGTAAAAATCAATATTAGACTTGAAGCGATGGCTGACGAAATAACAGTCGGTGCTGCAAAGTCGGCGGGTACAGAGTTAAACTAATCTAAACTTCAAGTGACGCAACTAAGACCACTACCAATGGGAGCTAAGGATATCGTTGACTGACAGAAATATTTCGGGTTGGAAATATAAGCGCGTGAAACCTAGGCAACCACAGTCTGGAATGGAAACAAGCGACAATACTGGGAAAACATTATTAAAATAGTAGATATTCGTGTTGTACACTGTATAACATTCATGTCTGCCCACCACATCCACTCAACGAATGTTATGAAATCTAAATTAATCTACCACAGCTGCTGCCAGAGGTGATTGCACCATCCGAAGTAGAATAAGTAGCTTTGGGAAATCAGCCTTTTGCTATAGAGCAGCACATGCACAGAACACTACACCAACAACACTAAGGACTAACTATTTTTCCAAATCTATAAATCCGTGGTTATTGGAAAATGTAACATGTGGGTCATAATCTGGATATTTTTTCTCCCCATAAACAGATCTAACATTGGCTTCATATACACACATTTTAGAAAGGCAGTGGGTGAATTTTGGAAAACATGTTTATTCATGGCGAACGTTCACGCTTTAAGAAATCAAAATGTTTCCTGCTTCCTGGACTAAAAAGGTACACAATTGGAAAGAACCAGATAATTACACAAACAACAATACTTACGGTTCTCAGGCATTGCCCCAAGCTCTCGGACATCCTGCATGTTATGCATTGAAATTCCTGCGGGGTAGCCTTCTTTGCTCACTTTTCTCTGGTCCACATAAATAATGTGCTGCAGTTTTGGGATTTGTGAAAGAATTGTCTGGAGGAAAAAAAAAATTCTGTTTTGTATTGACAATTACCTAAAACGTCACGTTTGAGATTTGTAGGGAACGTGCATGGAAAAACCACTCCTGTGATTCAATCTTAATTGTGATAGCGCCATCAACATAACCATCTGGTATGAATTGCTTAAAGTGTGTGACAAGGGTCAATAATGTCAGGGTTGTGAGAATGAGTCATCGATCTATCGCATATATAGTACCAGCTCAACATCCCTATACTCGTTTTGCACTGCAGGTAGTGTCCCCATCTGCTAGACTACACAAGTAGTCAAGATGGCACCATGCTGTGGAAAGGTGTAGTAAGTGTAATGATAATGAAGTAAAGCATTTGTTTCAAAATGGTGGTAGAACTACACAAAGCAATACAGTTGTAGATATGCCGACAGGTTACAGCATGTTACAGGCTGCTCCAATATATTTCAAAATGACTAGAGGTCTACGCCCATTAGAAAGCAAACACTGCAAAAAGAAAAGAAAATAGAGCTTGTCCAGGCACTACTCGTACAGACATTTGAGTATGGTTACACCAGGTAATCTAAAAAAATAAAAAAAAAACAGATTTAAAAAAAGATATATAAAAAAAGTACATATACTGTACACAAATTGGATAGGACACTTTTTCAAACCACGTGCAGTTCACTGGCAACTTATTTTCAGAAGTATTTAAAATAGTATGAGCTCACTTTAAGTTTTGTCTCAAGCAGTTCAATGCTGGTAATGAGATGTGTGACTCCAGTCTCATTCAGTCCATATGCCACTGCCTCCTCTCCCAATGTAGCATAGAAGGTCACCACTGTAGAATAAAAAAGGTTTGAGTGAAAGCAGTAAAATGGCACCGATAGTTCCCCTTAGTGTAGACATATAGTGCAACATTCTTACAGGGGAAGTTGTGTCTGAAGCAGGCCTGGGCAGCAATCATCCACTCTGCTCTGGTCTCACAGAAGAGTGCTATGGTGCCTTTGGGCTGCAGCCCCAGAGCTGCCAGTCCACTGCCAAAATGACTGGCCATAATATCCACCTCTTGATAGGACAGCCAGCGATACTCTCCCAAGATCAGCTAGCATCAAAACAAGGCCGAACACAAAGTTAGACACCCATTTGTGCCTCAGTTACAATTAGGACTTAGCTGATGCCTTTATCCAAAGTAAATTACTTTCACCAGAAGCGATTTAGCCACGCCATAACATCCATCCAACATAGTGTCATTAACATTAATTAATATTAATTTCAGTTTCCATCAGCGCTGTCTGATTTTAAACATTTTGATTTGGTGAGATAAAAGTAGGTATTCCAATTATCTGAAGAAGTTTGACTGAAATACATCACCACCGCCTTTATGAGAAATACTTTGAACTGATACGTTTGGCAAATTCAAACTGTAGCTGTAACTGCCCCTGCCCTGGGCTTACGGAGTGAAAGCATGGGCACGGTGGTACATACCTTTTTGAACACTTTACCACTGGGCTGGATCTCATTCTCTTCACTCAATACATCTCTCATACCAAGACAGTCCGACTGCCCAAAGCGCTGCACGGCATAATTAAATAGTTTATCTAGCGTGTCCTTTCCTGGGAAGTCTTCGTTGGCCAGTGAGTCAAAATGGTCCACGGAGCGATACGGCCCCTCACTGCTGCCCGAGGAGGAGCGGGCCTTGATCCGCTTAGACTGAGCATTTCTCTGCCCAGCACCAGTCATGTAGTACCAGGGGAGAAAGGAGAGGATAGAGTACAACCATACCAGGACGTTAACTGGAAGGAGAAGGAGGGAATGGAGGGCCGAATTTGACTGGAGACCCATATTAGTCACTGATGGGGTTCAGAGTAGACTTGGACAAAATAATGGTATGAGGTGGGTGAAAACAAAAATGCATCCAATGGGAAATCTGACAGGCAGGGATGTCCACAGCAACAACAAAAAAAGCTGATGTAGATTCAAAATAAGACTAGATTTATTATATGTACTGTGTTGAAAAATGCAGCGTGAAGTGTCCCAACAATCAGATCTAAAGGGGGGAAGCATAAAGGCAAAACTGGTTTTAGTGACAGAAGTGCATATGTTAAATTCTGCATATACTTTTAGTCACATGTTGGAATTCAAGAGGAAGTTGTGCGTATTAATAAGCATTTTATTCAGTGTATTTTCTTCAAAGGCATCATTCAACAACACTGAACAGAAATGTTGGCTTTAAGAATTCAGAGTTTCCAACAAGCCACCTGTGAGGAAGCTAATGACATAATAGTAGGGCTGTCCCGAATACCATTTTACAGGTTTCGAATACTTGATGGTATTTCCGAACGAGTATTCGAATACTCTT
>JAODLL010000939.1:0-12500 GCA_026546735.1 Forbesichthys agassizii | reverse complement strand
GTGGAGCCAAAGCCTTCCTATGTTGAAATTAAAATGTTTTGATATTAAATCCTGAAATTAGACTAAACCTAACCCACACAGCAATAAAGGCAAAGAGAGATAGAGAAGAAAAAATAAAAGAAACACTGTAATATACCGTGAAACTGTATGTCTTAAACAAATACAGTGACATAAATTCAAACCGCCAAGCCCTAGTTTTAATCATATAGACTTGAGCTAAGTTTCCCCGTAAATGTCAGATCGGAAAAAGGTTTTGGCGATAGTTACTTCAGCTCAAAGGGAAAAATCGAGCTGGGCATCTGGGTCAATACAGGTCTGTGACTAACAAGCTCCTATGAGATGCACAGTGTCTCGACTTGGCATTTGACTGGCTGCGCTGTTTGATGGAGAGAAGTCACCGCTGTCATCGTCATCCATTCTCCCTGCACTTATGCAGTGTAAAACAAGGTAATGACCTGAGCAATGGCACACATTTATACACAGTAATACTGGTGCTAACATCAACCTTAAATTAACCAATTACTGTAGTAATTCTAAATACTCTTTTACTCTTTTTAAATACTCTTTTATCAAAAGGCAAACAATTTATTTTCACAGCCGTGGTTGACTTAGTCAGCGGTGAAACCACATCAACCAAGTGCACACAATAGCTCCGGACATGTGCCACAATATATTTGCAGTATATACGTAAAACTGTAGACAGCCAGCAGATTCAGAATATACCGTATTGTACAAGAGGTTTTATCAGACGTCATGTCACCTTATTTCCTAGCTGCTCAGCAATAATCTGTCAGCACTATTGGCTATTGCTGAGGAAGGAGGAAGCACAGTTCTTATTTTCTACCCTTCTTTAAAAAAGACCTTCAGCATTCCAAGGACTGGCGACACCGGCCAGAACATAATGTACTGTACTCTGCAGTCATCCCTATCTAAAGACGCAGACATCCGAGACTGGGCTCTCCTTTCAGCTTGTCCACCTTCCATTGCCCTACCTCAACATTGGTGTTGCCCCTGACAGAGCGCACGCACGTACACACGCACGCACGCACACACGCTGCTACTCTCTCCCAAAAGTCCAAAAAACCTAGTTATGTTGGTGTTGGAGTAGTAATCAATTAAATGCATTGCAAATCCATTTCTATAGGGTTCTCGCACCACTTCATAATCCTTAATCAAAGTCCTTGATTAGCGGGGAAGCTCCAGGTTTTCTGCATCAGTATACAGGGCTGATTATGAAGAACACGTCCTCACCTATATATATCCACCCTTCATCTGCAGTAAGCTATACAGTGCCAGCGTGCTCTGAAGCTCGTAACATTTTACCAGTGTGCCCGACAGAAACAACGCGACGTATTTTGAGTCAAGTACAGATCTTCTATACAGAAGCCATATTCTTTTCTATTCTATTTGTCACTGGTCCATTTGTGACTCTTGCTTGTAATAAAACATATCATAACACGTTCTAACCTTGGCTAAATGAGAGACTACTCTGCAATGTCAGTGTTGAAAAGCAGAATAAAGATACTTTCAACTCAAGATAAACTCAACTCAAAGTACGACATTAATAGGTCTTAGCTGACGCTTTTATGCTAAGTGAATTCCAGGCCGTGGTATGTTAATATAATATGAGAGATTACTGTAGATAGGATAATGTACTAACTTACATATAATTACTGAATTACACCAGCATTTCAGCATGCTATTATGTATTTCCTATATAGGATAGACTGCAAAAAATGCTCTATCAAATATATGTGCAAATATATTAGTTTTGAGCTAGCTTGTGGGTTTCAGTGCATAAATGTGAAATGCACTTGGTAAGATGTCTTAAACTAAGTGAACATTTACTTAAATGAAGTCACTGACCAAGACATTTATATTAGAACCAAGCCCAACTATTATGTTAAATCTAAAAACAAGATAATCACACCAAGTTAGATTGCAGTTAATATAAAAAGTCTTCTTTGGCCAAACAGACTTGTATTTGTAACTTAATTCCATTGGACATTGTAAAAGCATGACACACACTGACTAGAGAAATTAGAAAGATGTCGACAGCCTTGATTATGTTGTGCAAGTTTATTTGATATTGTTAAATGCTTATTGTAATTATCAGATAGTTACATCATATATGTTGCATTTTTATCTTAAATGCAAGCTTTTTCAAAGTATATCAGACATTTTATTTTATGTATAATAACACATACATTTACATCATACATTATATGCAATCCAATGCTCCGGCAGGGGTTTATGCAATTTTGTGCTATGGCTATATGCAGCAGCCATTATACATATCAGAGAACATTTGTTGAAAGGTTTTGCACTGAGATGCCATCATGTGTCAAATGATAACAGCCATTTATTCTGTGCTGGGTGCTCTTTGCGTAGGTGTGCATTTTCGTGGGAACACAAAATTGTGGGTGCAATAGAGTATGTTGAATTGTCTTACCTAGCATGGATAGAATTGGAGGGATTCACAGCACCCAGGGAAGGAAGGAAAGAGCATGGTTAGAATTGTTAAGGCAGTAAATGTGAAAAACAACATGGCAGATGGAATTAGACAATCATTGTAAGATCCATGGAATTAATTTCTAAATGAATTTTTATATCTACGTGTAAGTGGTAAGGGCAGTGTAGAAATGAATTGCAGACATGGGAACCTCATTAATCCCTGAAGACGTAATAACCGACTCAAGGCTGTAAGCGTTTGATAGATGTCTTCAAGGACGGGTTACCAATAGAAAAGCCATTTACAATGAAAAATACATTTTACATTAACTAAAGCTGATGGAATTGAGTGTTTATTTACAAGAATAAAGGAACTAATCACATTAATACCTGAATAGCAAATGCACAAACATAAAATCATAATGCATGCATTTACTAACATCCCTACAACCAGAGAGGCACTAGTACGCAAACAACACAAATACATTAACATCTAACTGAGTTTTATCTCACATTTTATGCGCACACACACAAGCACGCACGCACGAACACACACACGCACGAATACACACCAAACACACCGCTGACACAACAACAGACCTTTAGTTTTGTTGTCATTTAATTCCACACAGCTGTCACTGAAGATGATGCAATCCTAGTGACAACACCACTGAAACAAGTGGGCCTAATTGCTGTCAGTCAGAGGCGATTGCAGCCTTCATTCACTTCTTCACGTTAAAAGTAGGCTTTTTCTTCCTGACAGAGCCAGCCTCCTTGATGGGGACTGACGACCGTCAGAAAGCTCGCTGACGTGAGCCACGCTTCTCGCTGTCATACAGTACACCCCGCATGTGGTGTAGACATTTCCATTGGACAGTTTAGCGTCAACGCTCAGACAGGCAGTGCGTTCAGAATTCTGGACGAACATGTTTGCTTGAATTAATGTTTGCTTGCTTGCTTTTAATGTTTAACAATGTGTGTAAACACTCTATATATATAAATATATAAATATTAGATTTAAACTGTCACCTTACGTTCAGCTTCAACGTGAGAACTACCTCCTCAAACCGTTTAATTTTGTTGCCAACACAATGCGAACGCAAAACTTTTAAAATGTGTTTGCAAACGTTCGCTATGTTCGCCAAACAAATGATAAGACAATAATACATTTTATTTCTAGATGTCTTTCATGACACTCAAGGACATCAAAAACATCTGATTAAGATACACACATAATACACACATTAATACACATATCCTCAGACCGGGGACTCCTGTGGGGTCTGTTATTGCTACAATTGACAGACACTAACTTACAAAACGCTTTACATTTCTCTGAAGTGTTAGTTCTTGAGTACGACACAATGCAAAACATTTTATTCATTATTAATACTTAGTCTTGTTTGCCTAACATCACCTACTGCATCTTAACATTCCTGGAGGGGTGGATTACTCCCTCTGTGGTCCCTTCCAAAGGTTTCTTACATATTTCCCCGTTATGGGGTTTTTAATGAAAGTTTTTCCTTGCTCGGGAGGAGGAGCAGGTTAAGGGGGTGTTGTTGGTTTCCATGTGAAATGTAGGCTGTAAAGCCCTTTGAGACTGTAATGTGGTTAAGGGCTATATAAATAAACTTGACTTGACATATACACAGATGATTTACGTTGCTCTCACTGTAAGCATAAAAAGTGTCTGCTAGCTGACCTAATTGTAATACGTTGTCAGCAGGCAAAAATCCCCTTTTTTAATCCAGTCCTGAACAAGATAGCCACAATCGTACAATTTAGCGCTGCTCTTCAGGCTGACATGTCTTTAAGAGCATATGGGGCAGCCTGAGGACAGCCAATCCCGCAGCTGGGTCAAAGGTCATCCTCTCAGGAATCCGCCTCTGGATAAAAATGGTGTCCCGTAAGTAATACTGTAGCCCGTGTCGTTTACACATACTGTTTAGATATGCCAATGTGTGATATAGCGCAGAAAGTAAGTAGCTACATTCGTGATATTTTTACATGCTGTATAGTATAAAGTCACGGGCGTTACCATAACTTTAAATACAAGTTTAATCATTATTGCTAACTTCGAGCTCAAATCAAACAATATCACTCCTCTGCAGCGCTGCTCCACACATCAAAACGCGTAATGAAGCAAAGCGTAGTACTACGGCTTTGTTGATGTGAGCGGTGGTCGCCACTTAGTTTATGTTCCTAGGGTTAGGAACACTTGCTAACTTTGAGCTCAGATCAAAACAAACTCCCTCATAAGCTCCGCCCCCACACACATTGAAACACATTGCAAAGCCAAGAGGCTGTGTTTACCACTTTATTTATATTCCTATTTGCGGAGCCGGGGGTGTGTAGAAGTACCGGATAATAAAAGCTACTCTGGTCCTGGAGGGCCGCAGCCCTGCATGTTTTAGATCTCTCCCTGCTCCAACACACCTGAATCAAATGAACGGGTCGTTATCAGGCTTCTGACAACCTTGCATCAGGCGTGTCAGAGCAGGGAGACCTAAAACATGCAGGGTACGGCCCTCCAGGACCGGAGTTGAAAAGCCTTAGCTTAATCTATTGCTGAATGGAGCTGTTCTTGGTCAAGGTTATGTAAAGGCCCATTTATGCTTCTGCGTAGAAGCATAAATGGGCCTTAAGGCACTCTCTCTCCGCCTCAGCTTCCTGGCACAGCATTCGAATGACACTACATCTATTTCTACAACCACTACCACCTGTGTCCTAGTTGGTAGCCCTAAATCTGTCCTTTGGAAGCCCCATGGTACACAGGCAGCCTGCTGAGAGGTACTGCAGAGCCCTCACCCCCTACAGTATTTCTCCTCTTTTATCCCCACACAGTTCTCCCCTTCAATTCCTATTCAATGTCCCTCCGCTCATATCCAGTTCTTTTGCGTCTTCCTTCTATCTATTAATTGCGCTCTCTCTCTCTCTCTCTCTCTCTCTCTCTCTCTCTGATCTTCAGAGCTAGGGCTCCAGTTGCATGCTGGGCAATGTAGTCCTGCAGTGGCGAGCGACAGCAGCCCAGCTGGCTGCGTGGCGCTGTGTAAACAAGCACAGGGCCTGACCTCACATTATTAATACCCCACACCCCCCTCCACACACACACACACCCCATGCCCACCCTCTCTTTCTCTCTCTCTCTCTCTCTCTCTCTCTCTCCCTCTCTCTCTCCTAGCTCACCTCTCTATCCGTCTTGGTAGACACTATGTTCACCCCATGGATCTTTATTCGACACATTTCAGTATTCTGTGGCACAGACAGTCAAGGACTGTTTCCACGGTGGTGTCTAATTATCCTTACAAGTCCTTAACGCTCCTTATTATAACACACCCATCCATATTTATTTATTAATTACAGAAAGAAACACTTTCCCCACTGCAGCTAGTGAGGGTACTTTCACACCTGGCTCGTTTGGAGCAGTTTAATCTGAACGTGGAGCGTTTCCTTACCCTTCCCCCCCAAGATCGGTTTGTTTGGGCATATGTGAACACAGCAATCGCACTCTGCTTCGGAGCAAACCAAGCGGGGCGAGACCGCTCAGAGGGGGTGGTCTTGGCGCTTTTGCAATCGAACTCTAGAGCGGTTCATTTGCAGTGAGTACGCAATCGGCCCAGTGAAGCGGTACAACTTGCTGGTGCAATGCTCTCGCTCATGGAATTACATATGTAGAAAGTAGTTAAAAAATGTTTTTGTAAAAAAAAGTTTCTCTCAAAACATTCTCGTGTGAAATGTGCTCACAACACGACCATGATGTTAGGGCTCTGTTTACAAGTGTTCTGCTTTAAATGTTGCCGTGGGAACACCAAACGAACCTAAGGATGTGCGCAAATCGCATTGATTCAGACCCTGTTCCGGAAGAACAAAACAGCTATTGTAGAGCAGCAAACATGGAACCATACGCAAATAGTGAAGCCTTAGTGTTAAACCAGGTTATATTCTGCTACAGTATTGCCACTGGGTAATCCCTACCAGGATCCATCCCCCAAGTTATAAGCCCTGCCAACGTATTGGGCCTCATCTGACAACTGGCTCAATGCGGCGCAAAGCTCCAACGCAAGTGTCTTTGCTAGTTTTGTCATTTTCCCTTCCAGCACCCATATTGTTTTAATAGCAAATGCACTTGCGCCCCATTTCAATGTTCATGGGTTTGTTGGTCTGACGCAATTGAGGTAGCAGACTACGATTGCATGACTGACCAGCAAAAGTTTGGTCTAAAGTCAACATGCGGCAATCTGCCATTAAAATATCAAACATAAATTTGAACGTATTTTGCACGTCTTAAAAGCAATTTTTGCCTTAAGCTTTAGACCATGCGCTTACAGTAGATCGTTAAAATATGGCCCGATGTTTTAGAACGATATTGATACTAGCTAGAGCTGACACACTAACCGTTAAAAATATCCAATGATTTCTTTGCCTTCCTTATTCCTCATTCTCTAAACGTCTTCTGTTTAAACTCCTATTTGCTTTGTACAGGCCCCTCATTGGCTCTCTCTGGCAATGCTTAGCAAAAGAGAATCGTGCTGTTGTATCAAACCCTGTGCCAAAGTCAGGCTGACTGTGGGACAAATTGGGAGATGATAGCCACCCTACTCCTACTGTATAGTCACACTCATATCTCCGTTCCTCTATTCTTATGCTGGTCAAGCAAAAGGCAGCAATTAGTGGAAGAGAAATGAGAGATGTCACCGAATAGTGCCAAGTACGCCCACGCCCGCACTGCCAAGGAAAGACAGTGCACCCAATTACTCTGAAAGCACTCACCCTTTGTGGTACCCTTCGGTGCCAGCTAATGAGATTTCAAGCGGTTGTGGTAGAATCTGCCCGTCTTTGGAGTCACAGGATGGGTTGGGTGATATTCACAGTCCAAATATACCAGTGTAGGCCCCGTGAATCAGACTGTCTGTGGCATTGAGCATACGCAGAACACACTTACAGTTTGTGGTGATGGATCTGGACCGGACATATTTTGGATAAGCTACGTCCGTAGTTTATGGATTTTTGGAAGAGGTGAAAGAATATAGCTTTTCATACAGACAAACGGGTAATGTCTCTAAAACGTTTCAACTGACTCACAGACTATATGAGAAGAATAAAAAATAACTAAAGCTGTCTACACAGTATTAGAAACATCATTAGAAATATAACACGTTAGTGTTTATGTAGTAATATAGTGCATTTTTGTAAAATTAGTTGGTTCACAAAAGATCCAGAGACAGAACTTGACATTAGATGAGTGGAACCTGCTACGACCACAACCCCCCCCCCCCCCACCCCCCACCTCCCCGCCCCCCAACAAGTCATAACAGCAATGCAAAAGAGACAGATATAGCTATGGAATGGATGCAGCAATGTGATGATCCCACAATGATTCACTGATTCTGCTGGCCGGTTACACCAGCGTCTTACCAGATCACGAACCGGACTTCGGCCTGTCAATCACTTATCAGAGGGTGACCGAAGGGGCATTCGCATAGAACTATATAGAGGCATGAGAAATAACCCTGCCACCTTCTGGTAACAACCTCACAATGAGAAATAACCCTGTAATCTTCTGCAGCAACCCCACAATGAGAAATAACCCTGCCACCTTCTGGTAACAACCTCACAATGAGAAATAACCCTGCCACCTTCCGCAACAACCTCACAATGAGAAATAACCCTGCCACCTTCTGGTAACAACCTCACAATGAGAAATAACCCTGCCACCTTCCGCAACAACCTCACAGAACTTCACTGCAGAAACACCATTGTGGCCTCAGATTGATCGTAGGTACTTAGGGAACGTACGTAGGGAATTAACGTTATATATTCAAAATACACATTAACGCCTCGAGAGAAATATAGGGCAATATTATTATAGAAAGGGTGAAAAGTTGCCCTCTTCCTTCCAAAAATCGAATGCGCAAGTGCCGTCCGTTGGAACCTCTCTTTTGGCTGACACGTGTTGTCATACCTCCACGTCACGTATACAGACATGGGCTACCAGGCGTCAATAAATCGAATACTGACTACATGTCCCAGGGTAGTGAAACAGCACTGGCCCAGGGCTCATAAAACAGCAGCTTGGTGTAACCAGCTGTAAAATTCACTTGGTGAATATGGTCTGGCTCCGTCGGGAAGTGTTAACAGCTGTTTCCTCCTACTGGGCGTAGACCTCTGGTTCATTTTTTAACTAGCCTTTAACCAATCGGCATTGCTACAACTGTTTTTAATCGCCTCATCTCTACCACCATTTTCCAAACACGTCATAATACCATCCGCCCTGATTGGACCGCCAATAGGGTGGCTGTGAAAACACTGACACGACCAAGGTTTTCAGACTATAATCTCAGCAATGTTTTTTATCTGAGAGCAATCGTTGGGCGGATCCAGACTAATAAGACAGTGACCCCCCCACCCCCTTTCCCAAAGAGACCCAGAAATCACACACAAGCGGGACAAAACATTTAAGCGTGAAACGTATGCACATATATATATATACATATATATATATACACACAGATATACAGTATACACAGATATATAACTTCATTTTTTGTAATTAGCAGTCAATAAATGCACCAATTTACATTTAAAATATAATTTATAGGATACTTTTAGTATTTAGGCTAATTTCCGGGAACTATTTTGAGGCTCCGTTGTTGTGAAAAAACTGGAGTGAACGTAGATGACGCAACTCTCTCTTTACATGGCTCTGGTGTGCACATGTCCACAAACGGTGACCTTTACACATAATCACTGGAGAAACTAGAAAATAAGATAAACACTAGCATGAAACCACAACAAGCAAGAATAGACTATGAAAAAATACACAACTATTTAATTTAACAAGACGCACGAAAGCCAAGAATAGGAATGAACCATGTTTTTCTGTCTTTAGAACGAGAACGTTTATAGTGTTTGACCTTCCTGTAAGGCTGAAGTCCCCATAGAGAGAGAGAGAACGAGATGCATAATTCAGCATTTTCTTATTGAAGAGCAAGTGACACAGAGCTGGGGCTCGTCCATAGAGCCCAACAAGAAAGAGCTTCAGTTTGTCATGTCAACTATCAACTATCAAGTCCACTGCACAAACATTAGATGCAACGAATAGTCTGGTAGACACTGGTGCACACAATATTAATCCGAAACAAACAAAAGAAAAATCCCACCACGACAACAGAGTTATTTTCAGGATAGGATTTTCAATGTTCATGTTGTTGTTCATGTTGGTCAAACATATATTAATACATTTTAGATATCCTGTATTGCAAAGCAAACACTGAGTAGAAAATGTGTTACCAACTAGCAACTACAACCTTGCTGTAATACATATTTGATTTGTTGTCATTCGAGTGATTTGTTTCTCCCAGATACATTATGTTCTGGTAATCAAACAGTGATTTGCAACATTTATTCCAGCTGTTTGTATTCCATCTCCAAATTCAATAAGAAGCAACAAATTGCCGTTGGCAGTATCAACAAACGCTGTCATTTGGAATCTCATCCTCAATATTGAGAGAAAACACAAAGGAATCTAGGTGTGGTGTATTGTGTCCAATTTCCTTTATCAGGAAGCAAAGGAACTACTAGAATAGGCTATCAACAACCCCCCCCCCCCCTCATCCTTCAAAGAAAACACAATAATATATCATCGTAATCCCTCTTGGGGAACAACATTGGCCAGAATATACATACTGTAAACATAAAAACATTACACAAATGCCTATTTTATTAAAAGGCAATAATTCTTGACTAAACATACATAGTAAATAAAAACACACAGTCACACAGGCGGTGTCAGTATAATCTGTGTAAGCAATAGGGAAAAAGCAAGCTCTGCTTCCAAAGACAAGCCGAGGAGGCATTTTATTTGACCCCTGCTGCCGGGATAAAGCAATGAAACACATTACTGAGATCAATATGGAGGGAGGCAGCCCGGACGCAAACAAAGCACTGGCCTTGTTTGCCCGCCGCGTCTGGACAGTCCCTGTGCTCATGGGACCGAGGGCATCATTGACTGGCCTGGAATGGTCACGCGTGATTACTGTAGCACCGCCATCATCAATGACAAAATGGCCGACGTGGTTGGGCCGTAATGAGCAATGGAGGAGTTGGGAGGGGATGTGTGGTGAGGGTAGCGAGTGGGGGGGCGGGGTATTGGGGGGTGGGTGCAATGGAGGATATTTGTTCGGCAAGCTCGGTCTACCTGTGACAAATGTAGTCTCTTGGCTCCCTCTATTAGATTGCGTATTGACTTCCTCCAGGCAGGCTAATAGAATGATGGACAGACCGAGAGAATAACAGACTGGGGAGGCTTTATGGGAAGTGTGAAGTGACACAGTGGTGGAAAACACACGATAAGCCTTATGAGCCTTTGCCAAGCACTGACAGGTGATCAACACTGTCTGGACAAGGCCAAAGAAGGATCCTCCTTTGATGACGATCAGTCAGGACAGTGAAACTACACGCTATCTTTTCCATTACAGGTATTGTCAGCAACTGCAAGAGCATTTGTAAGCTACTACACTTGTTGTCAAACACACCAAATAGCTACTCGCATTTCGCTAGCCTACCGATCTCTGTGCGTGCTGAAATAATAACATGGTACTTCTACACTCCGTAAATAGGAACATAAACAAACAACAACAACAACGCCGCTTGGCTTCGCAATGTGTTTCAATGTGTGTGTGGGGGCAGAGCTTCTGAGGCATATTGTTTTGATTTTAGCACAGCGACCGGCTGCCATTCATCTGGCGATTGCAAAGCCGACTAGGCGGGGCAAATGCAAATTAGGTGTCTATTCGTGCAGGTACTCAGCGGCGTGACACGGCGCCTACCGATGGCAGGGAGGGCAACGTGACACACATTGCTGGAATAATAACCGTGAGACAGGAACCCCCCCCCACACACACACACACACACACACACACACACTAGGGCTGGGCGATATGGACCAAAATATCCCGATATATTTAGGATGAATACAGACACACGATATATATCGGTATTTTCTATGAAGTGGGCTAAATCTTCAGGCATAGAAAAAAAATGGAAACCCGACGGAAATGTGACATTTTAAATTTTTAGCGACATTATTTGACATTTGTGAGCTTTCTCACATATGTCAAATGTCAGCTGGTGTCTTCGCTGACACTCTGAACGCACTAAATCAATAAATGACTCTGCTCAGTCCAAGTGCAGGCATGGAGGGAGAGACGAACAAATCCAAAAAGTATTGAATAAACGCATAATACAACTATATCGATATAAACGATATCTAATGTATCTCTTTTGAAAATATTCCGTTATACCGGTATATACCGGTATATCCCAGTGAATACAGTGAATACAAGGCTATAATAATAAATCAACCTCCCAGAAGGAGGAGAAGCTGCTAATGTCAGATGAAGAGTGAGGGACAGAAGAGAGTGTGGTGGAAATAAATGTGCATTTTTCATCAAACATCAAATAGCTGCGATATTATATTAATGTTGTAGCGTGGGAAATGTCACATCTGGAGGCATTGCACCGCCCCCCCCCTCTATCTCTCCACATGCACCTCCCAGCTGTTCATTTCAATAAGGTAGCCGGTGTCTCCCGCGGCGACCAGATGATGCGTGCAGGCGACTGGGCCCAGCTGCAGATCCAATCAGCGCCATTGATTTGGCCTCGACGGGACATTTAGTCCCCTACACACACACACACACACACACACACGGCAGAGATGCCAACCCAACGGGCTGGTAGTGGGAGGGGGGGGGGGATACTCAGCTGGCCTGCTGGTCCCCTGCATTAATAATCACCCCAATTAGATAAGACCTGTCCAGATGCCCATCGGCTTGTAAAGTGCTACTTCACCCCCCTTAAAGAACCCTCAATAGAACTCTATGGGAGAAGCACCAGAGATATTATATAGAGGAGACAGATCGCTTAGAGAGTCCTCAATAGAACTCTATGGGAGAAGCACCAGAGACATTATATAGGAGACAGACCACTTAGAGAGTCCTCAATAGAACTCTATGGGAGAAGCACCAGAGACATTATATAGAGGAGACAGA
>JAODLL010000938.1:0-13577 GCA_026546735.1 Forbesichthys agassizii | reverse complement strand
CAACCCCCCCCCCCCCCCCCCCCCCCCCCCACCCCCTTCGCACCCCTTCCTGTCGCAGGAGGACGACGGACTGCGGATGCGGAAGAGCAACATGATGTCATCTCAGCAGCATTCCTCCTCAGCCATGGCCGTGGCGAGGGAGGAGGGGCTTAGCGCCCGCTCGGTGGCCCTCTTCGTGCTATTCTTCGTGGTTGGCGTTATCGTGGGCAAGTTGGTCTTGTAGAGCGCAGCGCGCTTCTGTCAGCCACAGCATGCTTGTAGGGGATGACACACACACGGGATGTGGGGATTGGGATGAGGAATGCCGCACCGGATGTGCAGGTGGGCTACACTAGTTTTGATTCAGTCTCATTTGTGTAAAAAAAAAAAAAAAAGTCTAAGGAAACATATAAGAAAAAAAAAGAAACATGAATTATCATTTATTGAACAAACCAACTGTTAACTGGTCTTGCCTCTGTATCCATTACATAATTTGTACTGCCCCACTTCCCAAAGTCTCACATATACACTAATGACCAGTCCAGTGGTAGGGGAGGGGGGTGTAGTGGAAACATGATATGCTAGTGATTCAGACCTATGGATTTTCTAACACCGGCGAGGTTCTAGCGGTGCGATTGAGTCAGTTTGCATTGTGTGAATGTCATTAAAGTATCGTTGAATCTTTTTGTGAGTAATGCAGACCAGATCTTACTTACGTAATCCCCCAAATGTACAGTATTTCCAGGGATGCCATGTACCTTCCAGCTAATCCCCCTTTAAGGAAGGGATTTACCAGATGAGATGCTCCCCTGAGCGGATAGGGGTTTACATACAGGGCTATTGTCAATCAAACTGACTCCTCCAATCAGAGGCTTTGTGGAGGCCGGCTTGTCTTTTGATCGGAGAACAACCTTGATCAATTGCATCGCAGCACCAGTGAAAGATATTTTCCTGTTGTTTTTTTGTGTGTTTTTTTTAAACACTTATTTTTTATTCACCAGGCTTACATCATTGCCTGTCACTCGATGCTCAACATTTGTCAGAAAAGGTTAATTGCATGGATCCACAAAGTGTTGAAGTTATTTTTAATTTAATTGCTTTTCATTGTATAATATTTTGTATGACGCACAATGCACTCTTCTGTTTTCACCTTCTTTTTTGCATTTTCAAGATTTTATTGTAGTCGTAATGATTTTAGACGTTTAATAATATTGCAGCTAACTAAAATGAACTCCAGCTTGGTAAAAATGTATAATTTTTTAAGAATGCCTCTGGATGTAAAATCTGTTGCCTTGTGACCTGTTTGGGTAAATTATTCCTGGGCCAGGAAGGAGATATAGTGCATAATATACACATTATAATGTTTCTTGTGTGATACCTTGACAACCAGATGTGATATTGCAGTCAGAATCATATACTGTCTGAGAAACTGGTATTAGCTGTTTTTTTCCCCCTAATTTCTTTATTTTTTTGCTTCAAAAACATACATATTTTCACATTTTGTTATGTTAGGGCAAATGTCTGTCTTAGATCAGCTTGAGTGTTTCAGCTAGTCATTGATCTGATGTCAATGAGCTAGCACAGTTCTTCACTCCACTGAAAGCATGTGTATAATGTTTGTTTTGCAAATATCAGTTGACTATTACATGCTCGTGACATCCTTAACTGCAATTTAACGTATGAACTCTCATTCACTAAGGTTCATAGAGCACCCTTGGCTACTTGCTATGTACAAGTAGAAACGGGACAGCATACAACTTAAGTGTTTTGAGAGACAATTTGATGACACTGTTCTAACATACATTGGTATTTTTTGTCCGAAAGAATGATTTGAACCACGTTTAGAATGATTTCTCTTCAAATGTGCACATGGAAAATACAAAAAATACAAATGGAAGGTTTAGAGCTGTGTTATTATTTTGGGTTCTTTGTGATGAAGAGAAGTTGGAAGTATTGCATTCTACCAAATCTACCTGTATAGAGAGGAGAAACGAAGGAGTTGTATATCCACCTATGTTAAAATGAATGAATAAAATCTACTGTATATATGCAAGTGGACAGAATGGATTGGACTGGGTGGGGGATAATGTATTTCTACTTTTATCTCTGTATATCTTTTGGTTTGATGATGCCTTGCTGCTTAAAGGGAGGGCAGAGGGGGTCTAGCCTACAGTCCCATCCTGAGTTGAATAGATGTTGGTCAAATAGCATTTTCAAGGTGGTCGTAGAGCTTGTTTTTAATTTTTTGCCTTGCCTTTTGATCTTGCACAGGAAAATATATTAAGAGCCAGAACATTTACTCAAACGGGAAAGTATTGTCTAAAACATTTATTCAAATGGGAAAGTATTGTCTTTAGAACATGTAGACAAACGGGAAAGTATTGTCTAGCAGTTGTTGACTGAATGGAAAGCATATCCTGAGCCTGCACAAATCTGGAATCCCAAGCAGGACTAAACAAGACCCAGTACCTAATACATCCATGTCTGTACAGAACACACTACACTGACCCATCCTGCAGTCCCAGACCATCACCATGATTATGTAAGCAGTCGGGCAACTGTTTTGTATGTATATAAATAAATAAGTATCTGAAAAGAACATTACTATTCCTAGTCAATTAGTCTCTGGTGTATAAAAAAAAAACCAACACTTGTTGGACTATGTAGCATCTTAATAAATTTAATGAATAAAGCCCCGTACCTAAGTACCTATGTGTCCATTCTTTGGTATTAATGGGTCATTATTTTCCGATGGACATCAGTGTTGACAGCAACACTAACTCATATCTGCATGGTGTCCACTGGTTTGTTCTTTCACTATAGTGCAGATACTTTATTTGGCACTGATAATGTTACTTTATATGTTAAAATAAATAGTCCACTGGTAATTATTTTCCCCTTGGCTATCACATTTACCTTTGCAATGTTCCATAAAACATGTTGATTCATTAAATGTTATTGAATCTGTAAAAGCAAACAACATTTATGTCTGCACCTTGTACTCAAGGCAACAGAGCAGAGCTGCCGGAGACTGCTCGCTTGGAAACCTCCCAGGGTGCACCTGGGGCTGGTAGAACACTGGTAGCTGGTACATGTTTGACTTGGCAAAAGTAAGATACAGCTGGTGGAAGCTGACCAATATAAATTTACATTTTTACTTTCAGATGGGAGGTATTATTTATAATCGTAATATTTAAAAATAGTCAGTTAAAAATATTTAGGAGTTCTGGGATTTGCAAAAAAAAAACAAAAAAAACATCCAAAGAGGACTCAGGATTCAACACATTTTTATTATTTATTTAAAATGTAGCGATGTTATGCAGAGTCAGCAGTTCAAATATGTTAATTTATGCAAATTGCTGAACTTCACTATCAGCCTATGGCATTTTGGCATTATATTATGGCAATGTGTGTATGCTTTATTATAATGTACTTGTAGGTATTCTGCTGGTGTTGTGTATTGCCAATATGCAATAGTGTGTGTGTGTGGTGGTGTTGGGGGGGGGGTGTGAGATTCTTCAACTTTGTTGGTCCTTATTGAGGTGTGAATCAGCTGTTAAGTAAAACTTTCTAATGGAAAACAACTGTTTAACAAGTCTCCATTCTTCCTCCATTTTGGCCTATTAGTGTGGGCCAAATGCATATTTCTTCCAGCTTTTTCAAAGTGTCTTCATCAACTAAATATTTATTTAAAATTAGGCCTGTGTATTCTGTAGACATTTTGTTGGTTTGTCTTCCTAATAAAACCTACAAGTGCTAAATTAAATTAAATAAAGTAATTCAATACAGCCAATAAGGAAAATATATAGCAAATAATCTTCTTAGCTCGTGGACATGGTCAAGCTGTCTGTCAGTGTAAAAATGTTTGATACATTTGGGTCTGTTTGAATATCACTTTAGGAATGCCTGAACTGGGACTGGAACCATGACAACTGGCAGAGGGGAATGCTGTCTGGGAGAATGGCCCTGTGGCAGGCCGCTCCAGCAATAACCTTCTCAATCATTTGTGTATTGCTAACCTTAGAGTCGAAACATGAACCAATTTAACAAGACACCATAACTGACAGATATATACTCTGGGAATCACCTTGCGTACATCCCTCTGCAACTCCATGTTAGGAGCATAAAAGGTATTGAAAAAGGAATGGTAGAGAACGGGAATTCATTAGGGCTGTTTATGTGTACAAGGATTTAGGACATCCCAACAGATATGAACAATGCATAGGCTCTACATTAGAAAGGAAAGGACTGTTGAGTCGTGGTAGTGTAGGTCTGGTTTAAGAATAGCCAAACAGTGTGCCATATTTTTCCAGATGAATGTGAGGTCATGATAGAACGAGAGACAGCTTGTGTTTGGCACCAGAACAAGCAGCAGAGGTCTGCCATTGCCTCATGCTCTCTGTTGCCCAGTTCCCTGCTCTGTTCATTTGTCTCACAGCCAAACGGAGAACACATTGTTTAACATTGCATATGTTCAGCCAGACCAGCAAACGTAGGTTTGATTTGTATATTTTACGAGGCAGCTGTAGTTCGTATTGGAATAGAAATAATGTGATTTTCTAAGAGCTTGAAATTGGACGGAGCAACATACGGCAGTTTTGAAGTTGTCGTTTCTACAGCAGTGATGTCATCATCCCAAATGGTGTGTATGAACGGATTTCTGGATTTTAATTGGGAAGACTAGAGGTAGGAGAGATGAAGGGGTAAAACACAGCCTTTATTATTCTGTTGAACCCTCTTCCAAAAGCAGCACAGGGCCGTCTTGTACCAGAACATTTGTTATAGACTAGCCCACCAAACCGCTTGCGGTCTGGACACGTGTTTTGTTGAAAGGAAAAATGTTTAGTATCATACTTGTTTTGTCTGTAGGAGCATTATTTTCCTTCTTTCCCTTTATGTTAAAAGTGTGGGATTTAGAAGATGCTGGATTTCGAATGCTTACTCTCCCACAGTTCTTAGGTGAACTATAGACAAACTTGTCTGAAGGCCGCAAATGACCGTTTAAAATCAGAAAATCCACCTGAGGTTAAAGATTGGTAACTTATGCATTTATGAAATATGAAAAACGTTTTCTAAATCTTATGTTTTTCCATGAAAAATGCAATAAAAGAGGATATATTTGACTTGTTATGGACTCCGGAACATATTTGTTGGCACCGTGATTGACACTGTCACTTGTATGTATTTGGGTTCATGTTAATTTAACATTCAAAGTAATTCTGCAACCGCTCTGCAATATTCCTGAAATTGTGCTTTGTGTCGTAGGAACTGCAATGATACAAAGTTAACATTCTTGGCTGTTGAAATGTATTTGCCTTATTAGTGAGAGAAATGTTACAGTTTGCTCATGTAGGGAATGTTGGCCCTCGAGACTCCTTCCATTGCTATTTCACTTCTGCTAACGATTTGGCTTGTCAAGAAAATTTAAAGTCATGTTCAATTTCAGACTAGCTTGGACATCATCTTTAGTAAATTCATAACTGTGCATCTGACCTGAAATGAACTGAAAAAGACCAGAAAAATTATCATATTGGCATCAGATTCTCAAGTCCTTCCTTAAATTAATTAACACAGACACACAGATTACAGACACATGCAGAGCAGAATGTGCCTTTATGCTCCATATACTGACTCAGATCATTAGATCGATTGCCCAGTGTAAACATTCACAAAACCATTCGGAAAGAAGTCTTGCTATTCAGTCTCAGTTTTCAATAAATGAGAGCAGCTCTTTATAATTTTCTGTTGAGCGGATGCCTTAACAAGTCATCGGGCATGATTGCTAGCGTGTTGGCTCTGCACATCTCTATGTCTGACAGTCTTAAAATGTATGGCGTGCACTATAAACCACAGACTATGAAAAACGACTAGGCTACACACTCCCTCATGTGTTGTCGTATGGCCATTTTCAAAGAACAACTGGGTGTGTGTAGGTCTAGATGTCCGATGTATGTGTGCGAAGGAAAAAGGGATTTAGCTGAATTTGGAGTCCACTTAATGACAGCTTCTCTCCATAAGTGTACAGATAAATGTCAGTCATCTGCATATTTTTTCTGACTATGCTTTTCATCCAAGTCTGAAGTGCACTGCTCAAACCCTGAAGATGACCTCATAGTGCTGCCATTCTCACAGGAGTTAATAGGAACAACATGTAGCCTCTGGAAAGGACTCACACCTCGGTCTTTCAGTCTTTTCATTCTTCTCTTTGGTCTCTATGTAGGCCTATAGGTTGTAGATCTATTTTCTCTTTCTTTGCCCCACTGCTCCCACAAGTTAAACATCAACTAATGTAATTTATTCTTTATTCACTCAGAATGTTTCCATTTGCAGTTCCCACATTCAGACATGTTTTTAGAGCAGGAGCCGACATTTTATATACATAAAATACATACACACATATACAGTATATATAAAATATCTAAAACAATTGAATGGTCAACAGAGGATTTTTGCTTTACTTATGTTTAAGAATTATTGGCAATTTAGGTTTTGGTTTACCAGATTCCAGAATTCCTCTTTTCCATCTTTCAGAAGAACATTGGAATAACGTTGAGTCATTCCATAAAAAAGCTCTCAAAAACTAACTTCACTTCCATGGTGGTTGCTCCATCTTTGAGTTTTTTTACATTTGAAAACATAAGCCTAATTTGAAATTGAACATAAGACATTATGGGGAAAAATAAAAACTTTATTAGACATTAAAAAAAATGTTTGTACCTAGTAAGATAAGAAAACTACACATTTAGTCTAAACAATATCCCAAGCCCTTTCTTATTACATATTAAAGTTATATAAATGGTTAAAATAAATATTTATTTGAATTTGATTCCTCAGACAATGGGCTAATTATGCTTTATGCACAATAAGGATGAAACTATACATAATTGTACATAAATCAACCATTATAGGAAAACATTATACGACAAAACCATCAGAGAACCATAGAAGATATTTAAGAAGCTAATAAGGCTTTGATTACAAAGATTATTAAACATTGCCGCTTCCCTCATCAAATGGCGATAGAACAATGTCCTCGCACACGCCTTTCAGAATGTCCGTTTCTTGCATTCTTATGTGTAAACTCATGTGACACTTCACAGTGGGATGTTGTTTTCCAGCCAAAAATCAGTTTGTTTAGATGAAGGAAGTGTTCTCCAAAAAATTGTTCTTACAAAGTAAAATAATGGCACTGATATATACTGTACAGTACATGTTTACAGATTACATTTAAGAAGAAACCATTTGCACACTGAATCTGAATTTGAGCCTGCGAAATTTGTTGACTGAAATGTCAAACCTCATTCATATCAGTAACCATTTAGCCGTCGGCACAGTCTCTGAATTTTTTGGGCAAATCTGTTTCTTGGCCCCATAATATACATTTAGAAAAGGGTAGAAAAGCTGCCAAAAAGACAATGTCACTTGTCTCTAATTGCCAAAGAACAGGCTGCCCAGCGCAGAGCCCAGTACCAGTAATATTAGCTGTGCCAACCTCTCTGTACCACTGTCGGCTGACCTGACCTGTTTGCTGTTGGAACCATGCGAGGGTGCGTTGCAAAGCACCATGGGGGTTTGGAAGGAAGTGGGTCTCCTCTGAGGCCGATCGGGGCTCGAGCCATCGGTTGGCCTCTCGCCAACAAACAGCTGTGGGTGTTCTCTGTAGTCCAGCTCCACCTTGAAGAGCTCATACTCCTTGTGAGGCAGCTTGATGCCCAGCGCGGTGCACCCAGCTGTGGGTGTCAAGTCCTGCTGCACCCCAACCCCCCAGCCTCCGGCCTGACCGCAGTTCCCTGGCCTTGACCTGTTCAGAACCTGGGCAGTGGCCTCCTCCAAGGCCGTGACTCTCACCTGGGTCACCTTGAAGACAAACTCAGTGGCTCCTGCCACCTTAGCAGAGGGGCTGCCTTGGGCGTAGTGGCCCAGGGCTTTCAGGGTGAACGTGGGTTGAGAGCAGGAAGGGTCCGAGTAGTGGCGGTATACGCCCTCCCAGGTGTGCTGGTCGGGGTCAAAGGTGAAGTCCCGGGTGAGGAAGAGGATTGCAGGCCTGGCTTCACATCGCTGACTCACCCAGCGACCCTCCAGAGACAGGGGGGCTACGGGGGTATGGGGTAACACAGGGGGGTGCTGCTCGGAGGACCGGTACACCAGGGCGCATACGTGACAGGGGTGGTCGTGGTGCTGGGAAGGGATAACAGGGACAGAATTACATTATGTTTTGCCTTAAGAACGTTACATGGTGTATTTTCTTGTATAGTATACTATTCTTTCTTCTTTTCTTCTTCTGTAAGTTCTGTACGCTATTTCATTGAAAGTGTAACTGCACCCTGCATTTTTTTTGTTTTTCTTTTAGCTGTAAACTATAAGACTGCATTGTGATGACACACATAAATGCATGGTGTTAATATTGACATATTCCTGATTTTATAAAATGTGGGATTTTATGGTATAAAAATAGCTCCATGTGTCATATCCATTGCCCCCTGGACTTGGCGGGTTTACAACGTTCTTATAATGCATCCATTGGTTTCCAACAGTAGTCCTTGTCAGTTAATAATGGTGGTGGTGTTAATGGGCGCCCCCCTCCCCTCACTCAGCTCAAAGTGGTGCAATGTGCGGAGTCAGGCTCAGAGCTGGGGTGCAGTTACACACTTTACTAAAGAAAAAATGAAAACAAGAACACACAAATAAACCATCTCACCATAGCATTTTGCAGTGGCTGCTGGTATCCCGTGGGCCTGTAGTGAGTTCTCTGTGCCCAGTCTGTGTGTATGTCACCCAGAAAGAGTTCCTGTATCTTCCTGCCGTGGTTTGAGCGATGCAGGGTCTCCACTCGGATCAGACCCATTTCCATGAGGCTAAAGCCCAGCGCTGCCAGACAGCCCCTGCCCGCCCGGGCGTTGTATAACTCGTACGTCCTCCCCGGTGCCATCCGCGCCAGCGCTAGACCTGCGCACACCGGCGGCAGTTGTGCGGACAGCCTCTGCATGGCGACGGGGCTGTGCAAAACAATGCCCACCTTGCTGAGGTGGTGTTCAGCCTCGGTAGCACCGCGCGTGATCCACGAGGCTTGGCGCAGGCGGAGCTTCCCTCGGACGGTCAGGGAGTAGGACGGGTGTCCGCAGCCGCTGTCGCTGTAGAAGTGCTGCAAGGCGCGGAACTGGCGACTGGGATGGAACGTGTAGGAGCGGGTCAGGAATTCTGGGCCTGGCCGAACTTCACACCTGAATACAGGAGAAGCAAAAGGTTAGCATTATGGTGATCACAGACTGACGTTGTGTTCTGCTACTCTTAGCTTTAGTTAAAATAGCTCATTTGCATGTAGTGCTGCTGATAGGCCTACTTATGTTGTCTGTTAGGCCTAGCCTATATGTTTATTTATTTATTTATTTTATTTCGAGAAAAGCCCATTAGCTGTGTCTGTACATTTGCTGTGAACCATAATCTCTGTAAGTAGGCTGCCCAGTGAAATGATTCCTTTGCAGCAGTTTCCCCCTTCCTAAACAGGAACTCACCTTGTTGACACCCATGTGCCCTCCAGCCTTGGGGGCATGTCTGCTGCTGCTCTCACACCATCCTGTAGGTGGCGATACTGACAGGAGTCCCACTGCAAGCTATCGCTGTTGTTGTATGAGGGACTAAAAGAGGCAACTGGGACCTCCCATAATTTACTTCCGGTCGCTGCAACAAGCACAGCTGTAGAAGAAATACATAAAAGTGCTTTCAGTCAGTCTCAGAAAATATTATCTACTGTCATGATAAAAACACAGACAACTGGCTTTGCAATAAATGTACGTTTACAGCCTGGTTTTGACTACACGATTCACATATTTTGAATGGCAGAAAGTGAGGGAGCATGCAAATAGCACACAGTGGAGGAACCACCCCCATTTCTAATTCTAAACAATATTCTGGCTGACCATATCAGCTGTAGGGCGGTGATTCTTGTAAATTCCCCATGTAATGAGTAGTGTGTGGGGACAGAAACCATATTGTACACACACTCATGAGTCATGCACAACAGTGCATTCAGTTTTGCCTTGTGCCTTCCCTGCAATACTTGGAAGCAAGAGGTAAAGTGCAAGCTTGTGTGCTTGCTAGCATGTGTGTGTGTGCGTGCACGCGGTTCTGTTTTAAGGGCAATTGACAGCAGCAAAACACATCTTCTTTATTAAAACACTTCAAAACAGCATATCAAGGACAGCATATTGTAAATGTTTGCAAACCTGAATGAACACCTTTCTGTTCTCTTATATATCTGACACACACATGCAGTGTTACTGTGGTGTTTGCACGTGTAGCAAACAGGCATCTGTGCACCTTTGGCAAGGCATGGCCGAGTTTCATGCTCAATGCCAGCAGGTTCCTTGATTTAATGCTGAGTGCTGGAAGATGAGTATGATGAGTATGCACACGTGTGATTGTTTGTGTTTCTGCATGCATAGCTTACTGTATGTGTATGCCGTGTCAACTAACTAAAATGTATGTATTATTCGTAACTCTACATTCGTATTCTATTGGGTAATCTTACACACAGACATTTTAATGCAGGCTAACAGTTGATCCAGGTGTTACACGAGTTCAGAGGGCTGTGCAGTGTCACTAAGGGACAAGCTCCTCCATCTGGTCCAGTAATAGATCACTTTGATCACAGTTCCTCATGGAAATAGCAACCCTTTGATTAGGAACCGATTGATGTTTGCCTAACAACAGATTAACTTGTGGGGAGCTGGACAGCTTTTATTGAGCGTGTGAGTGTCCCAGAGAGGCAGCATTTTGTTTGTGTTCTCCTGTGCTGACCGCAACGGCAAACATATCACCGGCATAAGGCTTAACTCCTTACCTGACAGAGCCTAGACACTATACGCACACACAGCAGGGATTGTTAAAATGGTATATAGTCAATGTAACTTTTTATCCTCCCTTTACAATGTTTTTTCATAAGTCTTGAGGATGAGGATATTTTATAGTACGTAGGCCTAACAATATTTTCTTCGTTGTCACAGGCAGTCAAGCCTGTTAGTTTATTTTCTGTGTCACAGTAGCTGGCGAGACGTTTGTTGGACTCAGCTGAGCTCTCTGGAGAACCCAGTGCTGAAATCATCATCAGGATTCATTCATTTCCACCGCTTCCTCCCTGCGAGTCACTCAGTTGTTCTGTTTTGTGTTGGTCTACTTCACATGCGACACACTGCCAGGGCAGTTACGGATGAACTCACTCACGCACGCCTCACAGAATGAGAAGAGGAATCATTGTAGTGAAACAATGTAAAGGCCAAATATGCTTGAATATATCAAATTGGGGAATTGTAACTTCACAACTTTGAGGGGAAGAGGAACAACTAGTTTGGTATGGTTAGATGATATGGATGCACTTCCTGTGTATAGGCAGTCAAATATTGTGCTGGAAGTGTTTTTATTTTTAACATGAGTTGTGTTTCAAAACAGTCTAGAAGCTCTTGACATTAAGTAGTAAATCAATCCTGTATAATTGTGCTACAGAGTATTATAATATGAAAGCATGTATTTGTATCACATTAATCACAGTTATTGCTTGATATCTTTCAGAGCATTTCATTTTGAATACTCCCGACTAAAACATGCACTCTCATCACCTGATGAGGTTGGCAAACAGACCCACATCGTCCCCATTCCTCGTGCGGTAGCATACTCATTCCACAAGGGGTCAGTGCAGCAGTCTAAGAGCTGTGTGTGGCCAGGTTTGTCCTCCTGACATTGCAACACTTCCAGCCTCTATTGCTTCCACTGGCCTGTCTCACCGACTGTTGCCATGCCAAAGTAACCTACCTATCACACGGCTTCCAAATTATAGCTGTTTTCAGACGTTTCCACACCCTCACCCCCCACACAAACATAGAAGACACACAAGCACACAGTAGACATTGATTTATAGAAGGGATACCATTTATAAAAGGACCTCCGGGCTGCGCACTGTTTGTTTGTTTGCGTTAGTGATTAGGGTTTGGCAGTACTCACTCTCCTCTTATGTCTCTGCAGCGGCAAAGTCAAAATATGGTTTTATGCACCCCTCTATTTAGAGTCATCCTGTGCAAACACAGCCTAGATCCAACCACTTTTGACACACAGCCCTATATCATGTGGGGGGGTCGGGGGGGGGTGTCTCTCAACACTTACACTGGCACTAGCAGTTTCTCAGCACAGAGAGAGAAGGAGTTCTTATTTGGAGGTGGACTGTCTGCTTTCCTACCTCTACCCACTTCCATTTTAGAATACCTTGGGTCCCTGCGGTGGTTATGGCGAGATTTATAAATAAATAAATAAAAAGGCAAATGTAAGTGTTTGAGAGTACATAAATCACACGGCTACGGTCGATTTGTGCAGGGTAGGCTGGATGAAATATCATGAAAGCAACAGAGGATGCCTCCCTGTACACTCGTGGCAGGTTTAAACCACTTCCTGACCTTGCTTTCACAAGCAACCTCAGACCCCCCCCCCCCCCTTCCTCCCCAGAGTGGACAACTCATGTGTACTGTATAGTCCCCATCTCTCCATAACCTCTCAATCCCTCTCACCGCTCCAGAGCACTGCAGGACAAAGCCCTCGCAGCTGTCCCTCAAGTGTTTCCTCACATGTGGCCACATCACTTTTGTGAGAGGGGCAATGCCCTCGTAGCCCGCCACGCCCCCCCGGCATGGCCTGGCGTTCACCTTACCCACCATCCCAGATTACCGCTGCTCTGATAGTGAAATCAAATACCCTGGATGGGTTTCGGATTCCTCCTTTCTGTCTTTGTTTTCTTTTTTTATGTGTCTGTCTTACAGAGGCTGGCTGGTGGGGGACCATTTGGGCTTCTGGTGCTCACGGTTTAAGTGTGTGTGTGTTGGACACCCATGTTAACATTGATGTGTGCTGAAAGATGCACATAAGCCCATGCATGCAGCTAGCTGCGTAGCTGAGGTTGGTGACTGCTGAGGCAAGCAAGGTGTGTGTGTGTGTGTTTGTGTGTGCATAAACCTATGAAAACCAGCCACTGCAATATAATAGTTTTATTTCACACTGAACTGTGTTTGCATTTATTTGAGTGTGTGTGTGTGTACAAATGTGCTGATCAAATATTAAATATTTGATTTAATCAGGTTTACTCCAGGCTGCTATGTTCAATTTAATGTACGTTCAGCTGTTTTTTCAGGGACTCTGAAAGTCTTTGACTTTTTCTCCTGATCTTGTCAGTTGACATAACATATTTGGATTACATTTACAATGGCAGGGTCTTTGCTGCCCACATTTTGATAGATATAAATGAGCTCAGGTGTTCTCTGTGGAGATATACCCCTCCAGATATACCCCTCCAGATATACTGCTCCAGTAATACACCTCCAGATATACCCCTCCAGATATACCCCTCCAGATATACCCCTCCAGATATACTGCTCCAGTAATACACCTCCAGATATACCCCTCCAGATATACCCCTCCAGATATACTGCTCCAGATATACCCCTCCAGTAATACCCCTCCAGATATACCCCTCCAGATATACCGCTCCAGATATACCCCTCCAGATATACTGCTCCAGATATACCCCTCCAGTAATACCCCTCCAGATATACCCCTCCAGA
>JAODLL010000937.1:0-13578 GCA_026546735.1 Forbesichthys agassizii | reverse complement strand
ATGCCACACTATTGAGAGGGTTGTTAAAATGGTGACTGAGGCTTCTGCCAAGTACTTTTCACAAGAAAAAAGGGATGTAGGGATCAGGGCTCAGACCAGCAGGAGATCCAATAATGAATCTAAGAAGAACTTGTGCAACCTGGCAAAGTTCAGAAAGTTAGATTGTTCCTTGTAAATGTTTCTTTTTCATGCAGTTCATTACTTAATAGATATCTACATTTAATTTGTCTATGTACATATTAATGATTTCCTTATAAATGGTACTACTGTACACTAGAACACTAGAAACTAGTTAGAATCATCCTATCCAAAAACTAAATTCATATTTGAATTCCTCATAAAAAAAATACATATTTTAGACACACCTCATGTTAGGATTTCCTTCAAATTCATGTTAGCACCTGAGTATGACCCGCCTTAACGCTGCACTCTAGGTGTTTTCTTTAGCTTGGTGGTGCGAGGACTGGTACGACTTTTGCGACCTGCCGTACCAGTTCTCGCAGAAGGCATGGGTACCTTCGACCCTCCTGGTCCTTGAGACACCACTGGGGATAAAATTGGTTTTACTCTGTTCACCAGTATTATTTGCAGATGTGTTTCAACTTTCCACTATGTTTTTGTTACACATTACCTAGCCATCTTTGTGCATTTTGATTGTGTCAGTATGGGAGGATAATCATATTAGATCACTGTCTCACAAACTTGACCAAAAATAATGTTCTAATTAATTCCCCATATTCATTACTCTTTAGTGATGTGTGTGCTTATTAACATTTGTAATGCCCACAATATGTCCACCAAACTATTTAGTTTTCATCTATCAACCTCCCCTACAAGAGCTTCAATTTCACATTTGGGTGAAAATACTTTTATCTGTTGGGATTTGCCTTCATTAAATCCATCAATTAATATTTATTCTTATCGTTTAAGTGACCATTTATAGGCGCATGTTGGCATTCATTGGGTGGGACAAAATTAATGTGCACTATATTAATACATTGTGATTTATAAAGGAAATCTGGCAATGGATGAGTTTTATAAATATTTTTGTGCGCATGCACTTTCTGTGTCTTGTTTGAACGCAACATTTTCAGTTTTATAAATGAGGCCCCTGGTTCATTTTGAAACTTTTGTACAGCGCTTAACCAATTGCCGTTGCTGTAGCTGTTTTGATTGTCTCATCTAGCTCTACCACCATTTTGAAAGACGCTTGACTTTACAATGCCATCTTACTTACCCACCAGGCTGTGACTGTTGGCTGTGAAAACGCTAAAGCGAACAATGTTTCCAGACTATAATCTCAGCAAAAACATTTGAGCTAAGAGCAATAGATAGGCGGAGCCAGGCTAGCAGGGCCCTGGAGTTCTTCAAGAAGTCAGACAGTGAATTCTAGCTAAGAGAAGATATCATTTCTTTTTGCACTCTTCTTAGCTGTGTTGACTGCATAATTCAAGCATAATTCTGATAGAGGCTTTCTAATTAACCAATAATCCTTATGGAATTCATCTTTGTCAATCAACCACTGTTTAAGCAGCTTTTGCAAATGTTCAATGAAATATAATCAAAGTAGTTATTACGTGTAGGCAAAATAGAATATGCTGTCACATATAGAACACATTTATAGAAACGATAACATTTCAGGAAGATGTTCGTTTGCGAGGAGAAAAAAAAAACTTGGGCTGAATATGAATCTGCAACCAATCAATATCCAATCTTCACACCTACTCATCGTACTCATTCATCTTTTCCACAAAACGAGTGCAAGCTATTCATTATCCTATGGTAATATGTAGCTGTGCCAACGTATAGATACTTTTCTACCTTTTCCACCATCCACCACTAGCAGCAGAGAGGGCAATGCTTGGGTGGAATAAAGGTGGGATACTATATTTTCTCTCGAGACTCTAATGCAGATTTAAGTAGAACACCTGCAACCCTCCAACCCTAATCACTGTATCTTTGTAGCAAGTGCGAGCCAGTCGGTTAATAATAGCTGCATACTGCACTCTAGCAGGCCGGAGCTGTCTATGTCGGAGGTATTCAAAGTCTCTGATCACTGCAAACTAATGGCTTTCAGTTGGAACTGACAGCTTGGTATTTGCAGGCGTCTCATGCATTGATGGATCTCTTAATTTAGAGTCATTTGTTTACCCAGATGCCACGCACGCCTGTCGTACCGCATGCCCATTCCACAGAATAGGGAGGGAAATAAGATTAATAGGACTTATAATGTTACAGCTGATGGGTGTCTAAATACAGTATGTTCGTTCTCAGCATTTATTGTATATTATGAGACATGCTGGTCTTTTCAGAAATAAATAGGCGTTGTCAAGAATATCAGAGGTGATAGGTTGAAAGTGATATTGTTTGAAGTGCTGATCCTCCTTATTTAGACTTCATGTCAGCTGATGTTGACATGACAAACACTGCTGTTCTGATGTGGTAAAATCGGTGTGATGATACCACAGCAAACAAGAAATGTTCGTGCATGTGCACACAGTAATCAGTCAGAATGAGATAATCGAATCCCCAGAGCGAAGGGGCCCACAGAGATTTAGGGAGTGATGGCAGTCTATGAGCTACATATCACAAACGCTTTCACCAGAGATGTTATCAAAGCGTCCTGTTTTGCTCTGGGGTCCTGGCAAAGAACATTACGTAAATATTGCTATTATGATATTTCATTGGAGATATTATTGTATAAGTTCTGGTATATGGTAGTAAGGTAATGGTATCTTACAAATTCTTCTTTGAAACACACAAACCAAAAATGAAAAGCAACTAATCTAGTTTAGTAATTTAGCAAACATAAAATCAGGAATTTATAAAGTATGTTTCAAATATCAAATTTGGTCCAAACTTGATCCATATGTTTAATCAGAAATATTAAATACGTGTACAGATTTGCAGTAATAATTTGCAGTTTTATCAGATGTAAGATTGGAATAAGCTGTGGCCTATTATTTGGACTTTGACTTGAAACAGTCTTACATACTGGCATTTACACATCTCTGCCAATTCAGTTTAGGTACATTTTGCAATCAATGTATACTATTGTTTGGTGGAGTTTAGTGTCATTTTTAGTTATATTAAGGTGTTGTAATTCAATTAATATTCCCACACCATGACTCATGGTGTAGGAATGGTTGTTTTATAAAAAGTATTTTCTTTCTGTCCTATAAACACCTCCATGTGTAGAAGTCTTCTGAATTACTTCCACCCAGGTTTCAATGTCAGAACCCCATAGTTCAGACTAATGTGTTATTCTTTTATGTTATGTTCATGTCAAAGCAACCAAGAGCACACTACTTCGTGGGTCAAGAGAGACAGATTGAAAATGTGGAGTTGAACGGGGCTCGATAATGAAGCTGAGGTTCTCAGTACATAACAGATTACCAGCCCACCTCATGCTAGAATGGGCTTGTTATGGAGCAATCAGCTATTCCCCATTGAGTTGGAACGATACATAGCCTTACTTGTGTGAGCCCCCATAGAGTCATTATGTACAGTCATGTAATGAGGGACATATAGATACAGTATAACTAGGTTGACAGATTGAGAGCAAACACACACACATGTAATCAAAGGATTGTTAAGTCTCTCAACTTAACTCTTTACAATTCAAAAGGATTGAAATTGTTTGAAATTTCCAGTAGAACATTTTGGTGAGAGATAACAGCCAATATGTCACTTACATTATACTGTAGCTGCATCTCAGTTTCATGCTCCAGTAGTCGATGTGGTAATATTAGCGAGTTAGTTAGCAATAGTATTACACAAAACACACACAAACAGTTCCACATCGTTGTTGTGATAATATTACAATAGGGGATTGTGTGATAGTGATGGGTTAACATTCTGGGAGTTGCTCACGCAGTACAAGTGCCTATGGGCGTTGACAAAATTAGTTTCATGGGGACCAGCGGCAGCTGTTTTTGGACAAATCTTCTTCATAGCGATGGCAGGACTTGGCTCAGAGGAGTTGACTGCTAGTTTTTTATAATCTTAAATAAAAACATATTATAAACATATTATAAACACATTTATATGGTTTTATTCTTTGTAAATTTTAAGCAAAATGAGCGATTGCAAAGAAAAGCATATGATGTCTTTGTATAAATGGCAAAGTGGTAAAAAATAAAAGACTGTGATATATTGCCAGGAGGCAGTACGCTATGTAATATATTGGGCAGGAAAATCTAATTTTCTCCAAGGTAGCTTGCGGGAGCAGTAAACTCAATCAAACATAAATGTAATCAAACATGTCATCAGTCTTTGTAGCCATAGAGGGACATGGGTGACCATGTCTCCCTCCCTCATTCCCCTGTAAGCAGAGGGTGGCTGAGGTCACAGTGTGGTTCTATAGCAGAAATAGATGAGGGAACAAGTATATTGCCTTTGTTTAATATAATAAATCAATCTGAGTTTAGTGAGTGAACTTGGAATGATGTTCAAATTAACTTCATTGACTTATTACATATGAACTTATTATTATCTGATATTGAGTACAACAATATTGTAAATTAATTTACCAATAAGAAATATTATGTAATTGGTTCTTTAATGTACGTTTTTTTAGGTAGTTTGACGCATTATTGTATTTTGTTGATTGCCTGTCATTGTTTGGAGAAATATAAACGGTCAACAGTAATTAGTTAAAATGGCTTTTTCCATTTACAATGGCTTTTGCAATTTTAACAACGAAGCAATATATGCACAATATGTTTCACCCTCCATTTCGAAAATGGCTTATACTGCACCAGGTGGGTTGCCAGGTTGTCTTCCAAGAAGCAGCTCCATTTCTTGCCCGACCATTATCATGGTGCGCTGGTTCTCATCCACATGCCATCGCAACCCAAGAGTATATGCAGGAGGTCATTCCTACCAAGTATTTAACAAGCTAATTTGATTCATTAGCTACACCATTAACCAGAAAGGAATGATCCAACTGGTTCCAGCTGGTACATTAGAGTATATGGGAATCGGTTTCTGGAACTGGGTTTCCCCTTTTTTTACTGAGTTGCTTTCATGTCACTTTGATTATATTTAAGTAATACTAATATATAATACTATTGTATAAAGATAGAAATTGTTCCGATTATTTCATTCTGTATTATTTATAATGAAAGCCTGTTGTGGGAAAATCTGGGACACAGTAAGCTGACGCTTACTGTGCATCCAAATACATTATGGGGTAAAATTACATGTTGAAAAGTGTTACGGAGGTGGTAGGTATGGGTTAGATGTCTTGCAGGGCGCTTATGGACAGACATGTATTAAACTCATGGAGGAACCATTTTGGCTCAGCGTTGACCACCATAGCCACTAATCAAATCCTCCTCACTGTTCTATTCTGTCACTCAGAGTGTTTGTGTATACTTGGCAATTCTAAACCTTGCCTGACTCCATGCAGGACTTCCTCTGTGCAAAAAAAAAAAAAATCAAAGACGGAACCACGGTTGGGGCTGGGATTTATAACAGCAGGGAAGACTAAAGGGGATAAAAACTGTCTTGAAGTGGGACCTTTAGCAACAGTTTAAACACAGCATGTGATACTCACTTCAACGCAGACATGCCATGTAGCCTAATCACAAGTTTAAAGAGGATAATGTGTTTCAGTTTCAACCGCATCTGAAGTCATGGTATATATACAGTAATGTTTAACTGGTTAATATTAGATTGCTGCAGAAAGGTCCTTAGGACATTATTTTCGTCATGACTCATGATATACTGTATGTTACACTAAAATTATACTTATACTGACTGTAACATACGTATATATTAACAATATACAGTACTGTAGTTGTTCAGATTTCTTCTCCTCTTCAAGTAGGCATCAATGTATATAGAACATTTGTACTTAATATATGTCAACCCATGTCATTGCTATCTCTCATGGTATAGCAAACGTAATATCACATAAAATATGTCTCTCTCCCTCTCATTAAAAGTGTCAGCCTAAGAACAAGACAAGTCCATTATTGGATTTTGGCATCAAACGATGTATCATCACATCACGTGACCAATAAAAGCAGTGTTGCACATGGTCTTTTAAAATAACAACACCTCTTTATATTTGAATCAGGACATAATATTGCTAGAATAACACATTTCTGTTGCCTTTGAAAATCCAAGGTTCAGAAGAGGTCTGTGGACATATTGTATCACCTGGGTTGTATTTGTATAATGACAGTGGGTCTGCAACAGATTTGTTGCTAGGTCAAAATTGTAGCTTCAATAGTTTCAAATGAGGAGTGTATCCACGGCAACAAGCTCTTTAACCAATGACAAAAATCCCATGACATCCTTGAGCGTTCCTTGGTCCTCCTGATCTCCCTTGGCATCTTAAATGGCTTACTTGAAAAATACTTTAATCTACTTGGACTGCAGTTGTAGAGAAGAAAACTCATGCACACACATGCATATTCTGTATACTGTACATACACATACAAACATCAGACATAGAATAGTGCAGTTGTGCCTTCACTGTCTGTTTCATTATTGAAGCCAGAGCAGCTACTGGTGTAATAACATATTTTGCTCTGCTCCTCCTCCTCCTCCTCGTCATTTCTTGGCCTCTTCTCCACCAGCGTTTATCAGAGGATCTATTTTCCTTCATGATAAGCTTTTTGTTTGTGTTTCACATATGACAGATGTGAAAGGATACCCTATACATAAAATCTGTGTTTGATCTCATATAAAACAGAATACAATGCAAATATGCTTTGCTATTCTAAAGCATGAAGTAATAAACACAGTTCTTGGTTAAGAGATATACTTTGCCTGCCACTCATAGCATAGCTCAACCAATCAGGATGGCACATGAACTCCTGCGTGGTGCTCTATTTCTGTCACTTCAGATGCTGTGCCACTTCCACCCCATCTCCACATGTGAAGAATTCTCTACACTTCTTTATTTTAAAAATTTCTATTTCTATTTCTATTTCTATACATTTCTATTTAAAATCTATACTCTGAAAATGTTCTGAAATAATACCGTGGTAAAGGCAGTTTTACGTTTGATATTCAAACATTCATATGTACAGCAACTTTGTGGTCGGTCTTCACATAACCAGCGCAAGTAAGGGAGCGTCGACAAAGTACATATTCAACGTATTTAAGACTGACTACATCACCTATCAACCTAAAACAGATGTTTAACTGTTCAGAAAGAAATGGAAATGTGCTGCTTTTTATAGATAATTATGTTATTTTGAAAGTAGGAGCACAGATAACCAGTATTGGTGGGTTAAAACGTTTTTTTATGATATTTTCTATTTTCAATAGCTTTTTTTCTGAATGTGTCAGAAAGTTCAAACAAAGGTTATTTAGCTCAGTGAGATGCCCTACACAAAACACAGTCCATGATTATTTGAAATAACGTTTTGATTTTTTTAAATTGTTATTTCAAATTTCAATAGCCTTTTTTTTTTAATGTGTCAGAAAGTTCTAACAAACATTATTTAGTTCAGTGAGATGCCCTACACAAAACACAGTCCATGATTATTTGAAATAACGTATTAGAACTTTTTTAATCATTTAGAAAAAAAGCTATTCAAATTTGAAATATTCACAAAAAATTAATTGATTTTATTTCAAGAAATCATGGACTGTGTTTTGTGTAGGGAATCTCAGTGAGCAATTTAAACCATATTAAAACTTTCTAAGTGATTTAGAAAAAAAGCTATTGAAATTTGAAATTTTCTAAATTTTTTAAAAAACTTTTAGGTTTTAGGTGATAGTCTTAAATACGTTGATTATGTACTTTGTGGATGCTCCCTTACATCTGAATGTCTGAATATCAAACATAAATTTGCCTTTACCACGGCTGAAATAATTAGCCAATAAAAACAGTGTTAATTTTTAAATCTAAGAAATCTGAAGACAGAAATGTTGACATATGATAGATAACCTTTGTTCTGGGACCGATAGGCCTTCACCTATATTGGACTGATTGTAATTTAAATATTGTTTACACTGTTCATGTGCTGCTGTCCTCCACTGTCAAATGTTGATTTGACAAAAGCGTGAGGCCTTTCATCTAGGCTAACAGAGGGGAGATTAAACACACGATCCAGTGCATAATTCTATAAAGACATGTAGCTCAATAATAATAATAATAATAAAAATAATAATAATAATTTGTATTTCAGTACGCCTTTCAAAGCACTCAGGAACATCTTATATTTATATAGGCAAATATAAAGATCTCTATAAAACATTTGGTTAAAATATATACTATAGTATTGGATATTTGACTAAGGCAAGAATATACATATGAGAAACAATATAAAATAAATAACAAATATTTTGGGAAATATATACTAAATAGAATAAGAATATATGCTTATTGGGAGGGCAGGGGAGTCAAGTGAGTGTGGAACCAAGGGTTAAATGGTATAGGCAACTTTGAAGAGATGGGTTTTTGGGTAACATTCTAGTTTTGAGTGAGTTGTGTATACTGTAAGTTTGGTACTGGAAATGGATTCTCTTCAGAATAGAGTAGTGAACCCCCTCCCCCATTTTTTGTCTTGGTGGGTCAGTGTGAAGAAGTCACACCGCAGACTCTCCATCATCCCTATATTCTATATTTGTAAGTCTCCTCATACACCACTTCTACTCCCTAGGGAGGTCATTAATTCCACTAGTGGTATGCCCCACAAAAAGTCCATCAAAACTAGTCTTCTTCATACATATACTGTGCTAGTGGACAAGATATATGATAATATATTTAATAAAATAAATATGAATTGTCTTGAGCTTGTCAACAGTCTGATTCTTTATTATAGAATAGACAAAACAATACTAGAAAGCATACATCTTAAAAATCCTCCTTACATTTCAATCTGTTCTTAAAAATGTGGGGCAAATCCAAGTTGTCTTCTGGGTGTTATGTCAGTCATTAAGTGGACTGAATCAACTAAAAGGTTGATTTAACATGCTGTAATGCTCCTCTTGTCCTTGGTCGAGCAGATGTTTGTCCAGTAAAGATAAGGGAGAGTTTCTATAGATAGTAACACAGTCGATATCGTCCTCTGGCTGTTGCCATGTGTGCGGCATGGGATTTATATGTGGTCTCCCAGAGTTCGTTGACCCCACGTGACCCAAGTAAGCTCACGTCACCTTGTTCATTCCAGGCATTGTGCCATGGTAGCTGCAATAGGTACCTAATGAACTCCCTCATATCTTGCACCTCTTTTTTCTTTTCTTTTTTCTTCGTATATCTCATCTGTTTTCTGCTGAGCTATGTTGTTCCCCCCCTGAAATAAATGGAAGGTGTATATGGAAGGGAATAGTTAGTAGACTGATACATCATTTCTTAGGATTTCCATGATACTGTATGAAAGAGCAACAAAAACAGCTATGCCTAAATTATTTATTATTATTTATTTAATATATTATTATTATTATATATTTTATTCCAGTAAGATAACTACTAGTGCTACAATATGTTTATTAATGCAAATGGAAATAAGGCTATTTAAATGGAGTTGCTTTGCAATGGGAATAATTAATTATTGTTGTTTGAGCATATGCATATATCATCTTTATTAGAACAAATATATAATAGAAAACATTCAATTGTTCATAGTCTGCATATTGTGAGTAAATCATGAACTTGTATTTACAGTATTTTGGCCCAGAACACTAGTCACTGATCAATAGCTCTTGTTAGAGCCAGTTGGGGGTAGCAACCATAGCAACCACTGTTAATTGATGAAATATTGATCAAAAATGGGAGAAAGAACAGTAGTGAAATCAGAAGCAGACGAATAGCATGAAATCGTTCTGCAATGCCCTTTTTCAAGGTGAAATATTTTCATACATTTCATGTGCTTTCACATTCATTTAATATTTGCAGTTTTTAAGTGCCCTTGATGCCTAGAATTGTCAAATGTCCAAAAATATGACAAATATCTGCAACAGCTAATAGTTAGCCAGATTCAGAGCATTAATGCCGTTGTATTCACTGTGTTCCCTGTGGGAATAAGCAGGTACTCCCATGCAAGGAAGGAATTAGAATGCCTTCAGAAACATGAAAAGGAAAAGCACTGTAGTCCTTTGAAGAAAATACAATCATATTACATATTTTCTTTTTCTGCTTAGGAGATTGTCTTTATTTTAGAATGTAGAGGCTTTTTTAATATAGCGGTACTGGTGAAGTCTATATTTTATCATTCAGCTTTATTCCATAAACAAATTATAATGTATTTCAGAGTGGAATATGCTGTTAGATATATTTAGATCTTTAATACAGTATGTTGTTCTATGTGCAGTGTGATCTTGCTTGGCAACGTTGTGTACATTAACAATACTCCCACTCACTTTCGTGATCACAGTGTAACACATTCTGACCTAGGAACATCCAGAAGTTATCTTCTGTAACCTAGGATACAGACCGTCTAGCCCAGTGGTGGTTTCCTCCCACTGCAAAACCAACCATGCTTTAAACACCAGACCTCGACAGAACCTACCACTACAAGAGGGGGCCAAAATAAAGAAGCCAGCACACATTTGCAGGCAGGCAGGCTGCTGTTGGGGGAGGTGAAAACAGCTGCACGGTGAGCAGTTGTGGCGGGCCCGCAGGAGCTAGTGCAGACCCCAGAGTTGTGGGACATTGTATGAACAGCTTGCGTGGTGCTCTGGTGTCTCGGTCATGCTCCAGCGTGTTCTCCCTCGCCACCGGCCTGTGTGTGAACAGCCCTGTCACTTAACCCGCTTCATTTAAACTCCCCCACAAGGGCGTCTTAGGGTATTTCAATAAACAATTTACTCTATTAACCACACGCCTTTTGTGTTTCCCCTGCACTTGGCGGACATACTGCCACTGTACATAATTAAAATATTTAAACATGGATTATACAAATAACACGTTTGGCATGCTCTGCAATGGGCCAAGAGGCTCAGTGTGATTGGTCATTTAGGCACACTTACAGTGGAACTACTGCAGTGGTCTTTACATGGGCATGAACAATCAAGTAGTCAAAACAAACATGTTAACAGATATGAGATAGATACCCTATTAACCACAGGTCTTTTTCAACAGCAGGTCTTTTTCAATAAATACTATAAATATTTGCTTTAATCAAAGCTGTGCTGTTCCAATGGAGGTTGGCAGCACATGTACTTCTACTGTTTTTGGGCAGTGCACAATAGTCCGCTCTCCATTCACTCTGTCTGCCATTCAATGTGCCTGCTACTGGCTGCAGTAGTAAAACCCCCCAAAACAACAGATGAGCTGCCAGACCTCCCCCAACAGAGAATACATGGCTTCATGTTAATGTTTTTGTCAGGGGGGTAGGGTCTGACTTAGCCTCTGGAGACTATCCTGATCTTGGTTCAGTTTGCCTTCACCTCGAGAATCAGTCTGGAGAGCTTGGACATCATTGTTTCAAACCGATAGTGTGTGGCCAATCAACACTCTACTGTTCTACCGGCATTGTTTAGGTGTGACGAAGGTGACTTGAAAACATCTCGAAAGCAACGGCAATATAGCATCAGTTTTATTAGAATCTATTAGAAGAGTAAAGGCTTTTCTCAATGGAGAATATGTTTTCACTCTTCTCCTGACTTTTCTACTACAAGAGTGCATTTAACAACAGGCTCTGCTGAGTCACAGGTTTTTCCAATCACCTGCCAAGTATTTTTTGATGAAAGTGCCAGCCCTTTTAAAACAGTTTCAATGGACAGCAGATATCTGGCATGTCAGGTTAGGTCTGACTAGGCTGGAAGAATTCCTCACCAAACAAACGTTGTTGAAAATGTCCTGGGAAAGTACACCTGTTTTGAAGAGGTGGATAATTTTCACCACAAAAGCCTTGCGCTTTTCATCATAGTTTTTACATTTTCATACATACAACGGAATAGGTGATCTCTTTCCATACTCATCTCCTGACAAGTTAACTCAGAAATTAGCTACAAACAATTATAATATTAGTATAATTTAAAAAATACAAAAAAGAATTAGTTGTGGCTAAACAAAAATGTATCTTGAAAAATGTAATAAATCACCAAGGTTGCAAAGCTGTAGTGCTTATTCATAAAAGTAGCTGCACAAAAAGCACAATAAAATCATTCAATTTGAATCTACTCTTATACTGTATTGTGAAGTTCTGTGTCGTTGGCCGATAGCCAATAACAATGGTTAAATACTCACGCATGTATGATCTTTCTTTCACTTTTACTTGAAAACAAACCACGTGGTGTGCACAAGACCCATTGCCCTCTTTTGCCTTGCCAGAGTTGTGTCATTGGCTGTGGGAGATCTGTTAGATCTCCAAATATGCAGCTTGGTAGGCAACTCTTATCAGAGTCAGACAGCAAATAACCAACACAACATTTAACCAGAGCAAAATTGATGTGACACAACAGATAAACATCGTCCACTGCCATCTGTGAATGTCATCTTATTTTATTAAAAGCCTATTGCACTCAATTAGGCGAATTTTGGTGCACGTGCACCACTAACATTCTGCAGGCCTATTTCATGTTAAATGTCAGCATGTGGACATGCAACCCTACCCACAACCTTATCCTTTTTGGTTTTGGTTATATTTATGTATACATTATTTCAAGGAGACCTGCAGGGTGCTATCTCAATATAGGGAACCATAAATGCTAAAATACCACAATGCTATAAATATAAATATGATTAATGGACAGTCTGTCGAGGTGATATATCCAGGTCATGCTCTGCCATTTGCATTGTTATTTGATTGAGACATATTACAAATACTGTATCCCAGCCACCTGCCATTGGGTTAAAGGGTAATTAGTTCCATGGCTGTGTCGTTATTGACAATACATCATTTGATGAAACTCTTGTTAGCCCTGCTTAAACTATTTGACTGAACATAGATGTATTTTATGATGCATATCTATCTGTCTTCCTATGATGAATTGTGATATATATATATATATAAATATATATATAAATCCACCAGGATATAGATGTGAGCTTCCAGAGGATGCGTCTATATTTCTGCACTATTCTGTAACTCTATAACTCTGTAACTAATGTGAGTGTGTCCTTTAAGAAAACAGTAGATTATGGCTCTATTCTCATAAATAATTTTACATTTTTCTCTCAACTTGTTTCATGTGTCACCATGTGTCCTCATTATTTGCTTTCTACATTTTATGAGGCACATACAAATCTTTTAAGCTTTCCTTTCTCCCTGCCCAGCTGCTTTAGATTACATTTATAGAAACACATAAAATAACCAACTGCAGTGACAGAGAATCCGCAGAGATAGGTTAGAGATAAAATAAACTAATCAGTGATTTTATAAAACTAGAAAACTTAACATTGTAACAAAAACCACAGCAAATTGATAACTGATCACTGAATGCCGCCGATTCTGGACGGTCTGCCACCTTAGGCAAGGCATACACATTACACAAATTAAACTACTGTAAGTAGAACTGTTAAACAATGAAAACATTTATTAATTTATGGTTTTAATATTTTAATGTAAAATATCTATATAATGTTAAAACGTTTTTTTATATATGTATATAAAGTCTTTAATTGATATTAAATCTGCAAGAGCTTGTTAAAAAAGAAGTGAGTGCATT
>JAODLL010000936.1:0-13580 GCA_026546735.1 Forbesichthys agassizii | reverse complement strand
CCCTCTGTGCTTGGCCCTGTCTGTGGGCTGCTGTGGTTAACATATACCCCTCTGTGCTTGGCCCTGTCTGTGGGCTGCTGTGGTTAACATATACCCCTCTGTGCTTGGCCCTGTCTGTGGGCTGCTGTGGTTAACATATACCCCTCTGTGCTTGGCCCTGTCTGTGGGCTGTTGTGGTTAACTCCTCTGTGTAGTCGCTGAGTGCTTGGAGGTGGATGGTTAGACCAGAAGGGCTCCTATACGCTGCTCAGTTGTGCAGTGGAAGCTGCACGCACGCACGCACATACACACAAATGCCCTCCAGTGAATGGCTGGATGCATTTTTAGCTCTTCTCTATTTAAAGGAGAGTTCCTCTCTTGTGTGTCCTAGCCAAAAGCCATTTTACAGACCGATTTCTCTCTAGAGTTTAATCATTGGGACATTTCGAGTATAGACGTCAGAGTAAATCAAAGGGGACTCTGTCACAAGTGGAATAATGGTCTTTACCTGCTCTCTCTGATTGTTAAGATTTAGTTCCTGATTTTGGTATCTTTGTCCAGTGTTAGTTGAAGGGATACTGGACTTTTGTTAAACCACACACACACACACGCACACAAACACACAGAGCGAATAACACTAATAATGTTGTAACAATGGCTGCTTGTCAAGGTCTGACAAGGTAATTTTATATGCTACTTTATGAAAATACAGTAGTCTGTTCTAATAAACATGTTGGGTGCAAGAGAAATTGGCAGGCGAGGCCAAAGACCAGTGCCAATACTAACCCATAATATAATATTGTGAACGTCAGCATTTATTTTGAGATAAGGAAACTATAGTTTAACAAGTTTAACAATACAGACACTGTGGTCTGAATTTATGTACACATCAATTGGACGTAGGGTGCCTCGGCACCATCTGTGCCTGTGAACTCCCTTATTCATTAGCTCCAAGAATAGTTTAGACGCAATGCTTGTGTCAGTGGTAACCTTCTCGCACATTGTTTATCACCTTCTGTATGAGACACATTTAGTCACATAAACCATAGTGTGCCACCCACTACACACACACACACACACAATCACACACTCTCATAACGACATCCACCCACACATACACATATGCCCAAACGAGAAAAATCTGCAGGCTATAGTTGGGGAATCAGAGTCAACCACAAATCGCTTTATTTTTCTCTCAAGTTCCAACATGTTCAGGCATGGCAGGTTTGTCTTCATACGCATCAGATGCTTGGCTGTCAGAGGCAGAGCTTAGGGAGCGGGTGTTAAACGTTGCGCTGAATCACTAATGCTGGATGAAGGCAACAGCATCTTAATTAATACGGCAATCAGGGATGATGGCTGACATCGCGACTCCACTCCCAGTGTCACATGGGACACTAGACCGGAGACAGTCTGATGTGGGACAGGTGTCAGGGATGATTGAGGTCAGGACACTGATGTTGAAGAGCCAATCATTGACACACAACCCTTTACATTAGCCTGGTATACTCCAAGAATCTCCAGATTTCACATGCTGCACTATTTGCTGCTCTGCATATCATTCTGGAAAAAATGCTATTAAAAGTCTAAGAGTTGGTGCTGATGCAAATCAAATCATTAGCATTGGTACTTTGGACCACTTATAAAGGCAGGGTCAGTCATTCTCGATAACGTTTGCTAACTTAGAGCAAAAATCTAAAAACCACTATGCCTCCGCGGCCCGTCGCAACCCTGCAACAAACACACATCAAAATGCATTGTTAAGCAAAGCGTAGCACTGCAGCATTGGTGATGGCCGCGTTGTTCGCCACTTTGTTTGTGTTCCTATGTACAGAGTCAGGTCTGTGTAGACGTATCAGATTATTTTTCAACACACAGAGGACAGTAAGATAGCGACAATAAGATAGTAACAATTGCTTGTATCGTTTGAACTTCTAGCAGATTACGTTTCAGAACACAGGCACTATAAAGGCAGGGTTAGGAATTCTCGAGAATGCTTACAAACTTCGAGCTCAAATCAAAACAATATCCCTCCGCGTAGCACATTGAAACACATTGTCAAGCAAAGCGTACTATGGCTTTGTTGTTTTGGCGTTTGCCACTTTGATATTCATGTTCCGATTTACAGATTTGTTATCAACACACACAGAGAACAGTAAGTTAGCGGAATGCAAGGAGATATTTGGTGAATTTGCTAAAAAGTTAATTATCTTACAATTACTGTAGCTTGCAATAGCTGACCATACCTTTAAATGCAGTCCGACTGCACCAGCTGAACGACACACCTGGATGCTCATTGGTGATGTGTTAAGGCTAGTGCTTATACTGTGCATCCCATATTCACATGATCTGATCTGCTGGTCACTATGTGACAACAGTTTGTATGTGTGCGTGTGCGCGTGTGTGCTCGAGTGGCCGACAGTGTTTGCACCCAGCAGACAGGGAGCAAAGGGAGTATTTGGGTTAGGGGGGATAATCCACTCACTCATCCTCCCCAAGAGGATTGGAGAATGTCACAGGCTTTGATGAGTCGTGAACCAGTGTTTATTTCCCATCACAAGAACAAGACTGTTTGCGTAGCAGCCAGGGCACTTCTGTTGCCTCCCCCAGCTCGCTCATGGCATCGCGGGCGATAATGATCGCGGGCGGAGATGGGAGCGAGAGGCGGAAGGAGGATAATGAAGGGAGCGTTGAGCAGCAAGGATGCTTGGGTGTTTTATTTAAGGGATGTTTGAGGCTTGAGGAGATAGAGCGATGATTGCAGCGGAGGCCGGGGCTCTGTGGTGCTAATGAGCATACTCAGCCACAACGCCCCAAAACAAATATTGCACTCACACGCAGAGGCAAGAGGTTCTGCTATGGGCTGCAGAAGAAATCGTTTACAAGTTTGTTTACAAGTAAAGAGATCACACAGAGGAAAGATGTGGTCACAGTGCAGTAAAAACATACAATTTCTAAAACTCTTGTTGTACTAGACTCAGTTCCAATGAATTAAATAACATCCAAGCTAGCTGTTGAGCTAAATGAGGGGTCAAATAAAGCTAAATGAAATGCTGCATTCCCTGGACACACTTTTTTTTGCCCTATGAGCACCCTGTAAGTACATGTGTCAAATACAGGGGGGGCTACAATAAACGTCACTGCCCAAAACTTCAGCCAGCACTGCAGGTATGAGGCCTTTATTTCAGCATGGACATTAAAATGCAGAGCAGTGGCGATATTGCTAAGTGACAAAGACAGGTCTTATCTCCAGGAAAGAAAAGGGATTCTAATTAAGGAGGGACAAAGCCTTTAATAAACCAGTCACACAAAAAACAAAAAACAATGGCTGCACGCTTCACAATATTGACTTTCAAGGGCTCAGTGATGTGTCAGTGCTCCAATAAGTTTACAGTCTCTTGTATTTCTGTTCAAGTTAGAGCCTTGGCTCTTCTTTAGTAGGCTGCTTACACACAGCATTTGTGCTTACAGCCAGTACCAAGCCAAGAGTGGGTGTGCCAATGCTGAAATACATGAAACTGAATTTTGTATTGATTGTTTCTTTTTAACATATTTGTTGGTATTTCAGGCTGCATGGTTCTGTGTGTGTGCTCATTACTTACTTACTACTTGGTCATATATTTGACCAGGAATGGGAGTACATTTAGTCGTTGGGGTGGTCTGTCAGCTTTATGGAACTAAATAGAGCTGTGTTCCACCGTATTGGCCCAGCTCCACTGAATGTGGTTTTCCACTTTCCACTACTTGTGGTGAAATATAGGAATGTTGTCCCTAGCTTAAATTCCATGTAGTCAGCTTGGCCCAACAGCTAGCCTTAAACAAGCTAACATACAATGCTATTAAAACATGGGTGTATGCGAGTGTGCCCATTTGCTATTAAAGCAATTCATTTTGGGGCCAACTGGTTTACCACTATGGTGTTTTACAGCTGATGTCCACATACAGCAATAATTCCTCTAATTGACACAGATATTTCGTCCCCACAATGCAGGACTGCCCTCTCGCTCCGCTCCTTTGCAGCTAACTGATACCACGTCCCTCTGTTACTGTAAGTGCTGCTGTACTGCCGCATTGACATGGTAGCGCTTCATTTACTGACAGCTACCGGCACCCCATGAGTCTGAGGCTAATAAGAGTAGCCCACGGTAGCCCTAAACTTACACAGCATGCACATAGAACGTGTGAACGGTACAGGGCTGTTATGTCACAGGCTAAGGGGTTTGGATCGATAGCCACTATCCATGGCCGTATCTAACTCAGTCAGCTGCAAGTGAGATGTACTGTATAGAGAAAGGTTTGCATGAAAAGTCAGCTCCTCTGAGACTCTGAAACTAACTTATGGAGACTGGTGTTTTGAGTCAAGTGGCACCCCTGGAGGGGCTAATGTCATTCCTGAGTTGGACCCTGTTTGCTGTCTTCTGTTGGGAGATTTAGCTGACACCGTTTCTGCTGATTTACAGTACTTTCTTGTGGGATTTAGTCATTTAAAGAAAGTCCCCACTAAACCTTGGTTGGATCCAGTGATTTTTTTCAAAACTGTCATTGAATCTGTGCTTTGGTATTGCTCCAGCTCATTAAAACCAAGTTAATGTTTGTACTGATGGCTCTACAGAGACATAGATCAGGTTTGTTTCTGCCTCTTGTGAAAAGCCAGCTCGAAGCCTTATAGTAATGGCTTACAGGTGGAGGAAAGATTCTCTGATCTCTACTATATTTTATTATTTCTAATTCAATACTGTCTGTGTAATATTTTTTATACTGTCGCCTTCGCAGGTGTGCCTGCGCCCATGTTTGTGAGTTGAGGACAGAGCGTTTGTGTCTGCTTTGCTTATCGTTGCAGTGCGCTGTTATTCTGGTAAAGTGTTTTTAGAGGAAGAAGAAACACACCAGGACACCGGGAACGGATTAGATTTGAGAGAACATTACTGACGCTTTCTCTCTTTATTTAAATGTTGTGTCATTTCCTACTCTCTGTCCTGCTCACATTTATGTTCATCTGTCATCTGTCAGACATGGTCCCTCGAAGCCGTGTCACAGTCCCAAAGCACCTCAGCATTCAGCAGTGAATTCAGTGAAAACCCTTCTTTTTTTCTATAATCTGCCTTTCCCTCACTGAATGTTGATAAATCCATAAATATAGGTTACTATCGTGTAATGTGTGGCCTGTTACTGAGCGCTGAGCGTGCATGTTAGCGGTCGATGTTTTGTTCAGACAGCTGTCAGTTGGGAATGACACACAGAGGGCAACAGTGAAGAACGCCCCAGGCCCAAGTCAACTCATATTAGGAAGAGGTCTGAGGAACCAGCCTTACAGCGTGTTGCTGTATACATAATATACTGCTGAAAAGCTACAGGGAAAGCATCTCGAGACGATAGCAGGCTACGGTTAGCCTGTTGTAAGCAAAGCTAAAATGGTCTGGCCACACTCCATTGGGAAGTGGTAGCAGTTGTTGCCTTCTACCTCTGTTAATTTTGAAACCTGGTTTGGACAGCTTTTAATCAATCAACGTGGCTGTGAAAACGCTAATGTGAACAGGGTTTCCAGACTGTAATCTCAGCGATAAGAATTGAGCTCAGAGCAATAGTCGAATGAATTTAAATTAATCGAAATGAACCCATCAGTTTATGATGTTTGAAGTGTCTTCATTTGTGTTGGAGCAAAATTAGCTGCTACCCTTCCACAATTGACAGAGTGGTGTGACCTCTTGTGACAGGCTGAGCAGGTCATGCACACACGACTAGTTGCAGCATAACCTTATTAACCCTTAATCGGCATCAGGCAAATTGTGATCATTTCAAATGACACTGAAATGAAAACCTCACTTCATTCACGTTCTAGAGGAAGAAGATAGCAGGTGTTCTCATTGACCTCCATTCATTCTGACAGGAGTTGTATTGTTTTGGAGCCAAGCTCCTGGTGGCCTGTAGAGGTCTAAATTTTTATTTTGGCACGCTATGTCAACCAGTCACCACACGTAGCCATATTCACTATTTAATATCAGGTTCCCACAGTTGACTTATTTTTCCATGATAATGCCTAACTTCTTGAAAGTGTTTTTCTTTTCTGAAAACCTACATTTTTCAGTTCGACAGGCTATGCTAAATTAATTCTGGGTTCTATACCCCGTCGCACTGTAACAGTTTTATGTAGGTTTACATGTGTTGGTAGAAGTCAGCAAAGATGTTAGCTTAGCATTGCAAAGTCCCCCCCCCCCAAATTCTCTCTGTCTCTATGCCAGCTGACCTTGAGACCCCGTGCTGTGTGCAGGTGTAAAGGGGCATCTCACTATGGACTCTCAGCGGACAGGAAGCGCCGTTCGCAGGGCGACTGCACCGACAGCACGTCAGAACTCACAGTCGCCACGTTGCCTGGCGACGGACCGACCTCCGCCGCCGTGGCCCTCCTGTCAGACGACCCCGGCCTCGTCAACCCGGCCTTTGACCCCAGCATGGAGGACACCAGCCAATCGGGGAGCACAACTAGTCTGACAGCCCGTAGCAGCAGCAAAAAGAGTGAGTGAGTGTGCGTGTGTGTGTGTGTGTATGTGCGTGTTTGTGGGTGTTTGAGTGAGTGTGTGTGTCTGTGCGTGTGTGTGCGTGAGTCCTCCTGGGTGAGTGTATATGCAATGCAGTGTGCCTAACTGTACTGATTATTGTCAAAATGCTGGGTTGTAAATCGACATTAGAGAGCCTGGAGCTTGTGAAGCCACAATTCCATAGTGTTGCGTTCACAAGCATACGACACTGAACCCTGAGCGAACATACTCTATATTGTACAGCCTGGCCTCTCATTCGCTCTCTAACACAGCTTTTGTTTAGACTAATGATCTCTGATAGAAATCCGATCAGCCAATTAGCTCTTTTTTTCCCCCTCCTCTGCAATCTATAAAACCAGCCCGTGTGGGAGAAAGGGGGAGAAAGAGAGCGAGGAAAAAGAGATGGCTGGAGCTCAGGTTGAGCACGGAGACAAGGAGAGAAGGAGGAAGTGACCAAGCACAGATTAAAAATAACCGTTGTGTATGAGCGTGGATGTCCTGACAGCGGTTGAGAGTCCTTGAACGGCAAGTACAGCTCGTGCTGCTGCGCTCATCCCACCCTATACGGGTGCTCTCGTCCCACCCTATACGGGTGCTCTCGTCCCACCCTATACGGGTGCTCGAACCTCATCCAGACAAACAGTAAAAGTTCAGCTGGTGGGGGACACAGAATGACGCTCCACCAGTACTTTTGGCGGAGCCCTCACCACCGCACCACGCTGCATCGCTACTGCTGAACAAGCTAGCAGACAGCACTTTTAAAGAATAATGTGGCTGTCAGGAGCGTTCGCATCTCCCCAGGCATGCACAGAGAAGGAGGGAGGGAGAGAGGGGGAGGAGGGAGGGAGGGAGAGAGGGGGGGGAGGAGGGAGGGCAAAAAGGAGGGGCGCTGCAGAGGCTCCACGTCCCGTGCAAAACATGGCCAGGGTTTGTGGCACAAGCCGGCGGTCTGAACCCTCCGAGACCGAGCCCCCCGCGTCTTGAGACGTCATTGCGCAGTAGATACCTCGGGTGTTGCATCACTGCGATGGTTTACAGAACTTCAACTTTTACAAACCTATCCAGGTCACTGGTTTCTTCTATAGGCATAGCGCACGTCATTTAACAGAAAGCATACAAAGGTTCATTAATCAATCCAGAATGCTCTACAAGTCACAGCAGCTGTTAATATCCTCTCCTAATTAAGTCACATAGAGGCCTACACATTATTCAGTCACTGAACCTCTTCCTGATCAAACTAGACCTCCTGGAACCCACATGTTCCTGCGTACGCAAAATAGAAGGCCCTTGATTGGCTGTAAGCAGGCAGCAAGACATGTCTGGACTTGTCCAGTCAGTGCTAGTTGTATAAAGACTCGGGTTCCCTTCTCTCCTCTGCAGTCAGGAACTTTGACCGGTCTTCGGTGCGGAGCCGCTCTTTCAGGAGACTGAACCGGGCTTTAAGCGTGCTGCGCAGGACCAAGAGCGGCAACGCCGTCAGCAATGAGAGCGCCGAGGAGAGAGATAATGTCCGCAACGCCAGCGTGCCACAGGAAGGTACAATGAACCAAGCACTTGTTTTCCCACACTTTTCCCCTTTTGTGTATTTAAAAAATGATGCATTAGAAAGTATAAAAGGTAAAATATGCGTGCATAATGAAATGTGCTTTTGTCAGTGGGTTTTCATCTGGAGTGTGTGATGTCACTGCTGCGTTTGCATGTTTGGATTCCCTGCGGAGGGGTACAGAAAGAGAAACAGCGCATGCACAGTACGGGCTTACTCGCTACTCATATAGTGTATTGTGAGTGGGGCATGTGCGCGCAAATGTGCACTATTCCCTTGGCTGTGTTTCGAGAGTGACACGGTTTGGGAGACCGCAGCATAACCGTAGCATATGTTCCTTTTAGTAATTCAGCTGCAGATTGCATAAGCCCATCCATTGGTCCCTCACTAGAGGAATCAGGCGAAAAAGTGCGAGCCGGAGGCACCGTGCGGTGATGGGCTACGGGAGCGTTGACCTCCAGTCTTCAGTTTCTTCCTCATCCTCCCCTTCTCCGCCTCCATCCACTCTCCTCTCTGCCGGTTGTTAACCTTCCTCCTCTCTCTTTTCATCCTAAACTTTCTTCTCTACACCACCTTGTCTACTTCTGCTGGTCAGGGTCAGCAGGGTTGTTGAGAAGCCCCCCGGGACCCCTTTGAGTGCAGGGCTAACCCGGAAAGGTGCGTTGAGTTAATCTGGCTAATTGCATCAGTTCTTAGAGGTGGGCAGAGCTATGATTTAAATGAGCCAAGGTCGTATGCTCAAAATAATTAAAGGTGTGCTGTTGTCCTGCCATAGCAGGCAACTTGAAGTGTCAATCAAGCAGATTTCATAGGACTCCGACTGTTTGAAAGGCTCAACTACGAAACGTGGGAGCTTTACCTTGAAGTTATGCTCCCGCCATTGCGTGAGTGAGAGTGAAGGGTGATTCTCCAGGGACCGTATTATTCTGAGGCCATCAGCGAGAGAACAGATTCAATGTCGACCCTCACATCCCTCTAAAGGGTCCAAGGTGGACGGCGAAGACACGTGCAAGCAAGAGCCAATGGAGTGCCCGGCAAGTACAGAGAAATACAACCGTGGCCTCGGCATATAAAACCATCAAAAGGAGAGATGCAGGAAGGGAAAGAGGCTGAGCGGGCGTGTGAGGGAATGAAAGAGAGGTTACATAATAGCCTGCGGTCCCTGGGTCAACACGCTGCCTTGCCTTGAAGCAATCTGCTGTGATAGAGACAAAATATTGACATTGGTGAGGAGAAAGTGCAGTGTGAGTAGAACACAGAACAGACTACAGGGAGCAATAGAAACTGCCAGCAGAGGATTGAGCAGTGAAATATGGAGTTTCCGCTTGGCAACCAGAGTGGGATGAATGAAAAGGAAACATTTCTGTTTTCATGAACCCCACCCTCCTCAACATCCCCTGGTTCTGCAGGTGCTCGTGAGATGATATTGATGATTAGTTACTTACATTATATTTTCAGTGATGTTTATAATTGATTATACACATTTATGTATTGTGAATTACATTTCTGAGGTTATGACTCATGACAGGCCCAGTCCAAGGGGTGTGGCAAGCTGTGAAAACACAGCACACTGGGGAAGGGGGCGGGGGGTGTACTGTAGGAATGAGTAGAATGCCGTAAATCCATACTGTATCTTGCTTAGGAATGGCAAGATTTGTGCTAAGGTTTGTTTGCCCATATGTGCACATTATACATTCACAATGGCTTGACTTACTTTTTACTCTTTTACCCTATACCGGCTAAAATCTACTGCCTTTTTCGTTGTTACATTACATTCATATATGCAACTACACCTAACGAGACTGCAAAAAACACACCCATGCATTAAGCACATTGACTAATGTAGTAGATTTGTTTTGTTTTTTGTTTTGAGAAACTTGTCATGTGGTTTGCACACTTCTCACTGGGTTTATAATCCAGTTAGACAAGCAACAAATGAATCCTTCAAAATGAGAAACTTGCAGTACAGATAGACATGTCTCTACAGACTTAACCGAAACTTGCTTTCAGCAATCCTGTCTCGTTTGTCAGGGCTTAGAAGCACCGAACTAATCCTTTAAACGTGAGGAATAGAATATCGATTTTCGTTTTTAACAATGTAAATTGCCATTGTTTTGTCTCAGTGTCACTGTACAGCAGTGTGTTCCAAACCTGTTTCTTAATGTTTTGCAGCCTCTCCCAAGCCATAAGCTTGGAAAAGAAACTATTTGAGTACTTTCCCAAGCCATGGTTGAACAGTACAGATGCATGACTAATGATACAAGTACAAACACTAAAAAAAGATGAGCAGCCAGGAGAATTTCCCCATAGATGTTTGTTAAAGTAGCCTAAGGGATTAGAGACAGCTGCATCCGCCACCATACCTCTCCACCGCTCAATCTCCCTCCGGATTCCTTGTGATTTTTCCCTCTCCTTCTTCTCCTGGTTCTAAACTATTTGGGTAGTCACACTCTACTTACCCTCCGCCCCCTCCCTTCCTCTCCCGTAGTGCTGGCTCTTCCCCAGCTCCATCATCTTATCCCCGATGGCGAGCTTACCAGTATTAAGATTACGCGGCTGGACCCCACCGAGCCACTGGCAATCAGTGTCGTCGGGGGCAAGGAGACACCACTGGTGCGCATCCTCATCCAAGACATCTACAGAGAGGGCGTGATTGCCCGCGACGGACGCCTGCTGCCCGGAGACATGATCCTCAAGGTGCCGCATTGGTTGTGTGGTTGTGTATGTGCAAGGCTAGACTAACGCATATAAACTGTATCAATAAATGGACAAACCTTCCGCAATGTCAACCATAGACTTTCTGAAGAATGGGCTTGAAGCTTAAGATGTTCTGGCTCTGGCTGTCCCATCATTGTAGTAACTGACCGCCTGTAACTAAAAACTTATTATATAACACATTTCAAACAACCCAAGGTTAGCACGCCACATAGTAGCTAGGCTAAGGTAGCATTGATAACAAGGCTAGGCTAAGGTAGCACCCTACGCAGCAGCGCTAACCTCCCGGTCCTCCCCCCGCAGGTGAATGGCATTGACATCAGCAACGTGTCCCACTGCTACGCCCTGTCCACCTTAAAGCAGCCCTGCCAGCTGCTGCGCCTCACCGTGCTCCGAGAGCAGCGCTACCACTACCGCCACCTGCAGCACAGCCACGGGCATGCCCACGACGCCGCCGGCGGTGGCTACCCGCTGTATGGCGAGCCGTCGCGCCACCACTCCCCGCCCATGAGGGACGACAGCGTCCACGTGGTGCTGAACAAGAGCGCCCCGGAGGAGCAGCTGGGAATCAAGCTGGTGAGGCGGCCCGAGGAGCACGGTGTCTTCATCTTTCACCTGCTCGAGGGAGGGCTGGCCGCCAGCGACGGACAGCTGTGCGTCGGGGACCGCGTGCTGGCCATCAACGGACACGATCTGCGTTACGGAGCTCCGGAGCACGCCGCGCTGCTTATCCAGGTCAGCCGGGGGCAGGAGAAAAGGAATTACTTAAGTTATTAAGGGTCAGGCACATCTGCGGTTCTATCCCTAGCAAGATGTTTGTCAAGGAGATATCTATCATTAGCCTGGCTCCGCCAGACTATTGCTCTCAGCTAAAAAATGTTACTGATATTATAGTCTGGAAACCCTGTTCGCATTAGTATTTTCACAGCCACCCTGCTGGAGGTCCAATCAGGGTGGTTAGTGAGATGACGTTGACGTCGAACATGTTTTGAAATGGTGGTAGAGCTAGATGAGGTGATCAAAACAGTTGTAGCACTGATTGTTTAAATCTTTTCAATTAATCAGAGGTCTACGCCCAGTAGGAGGTAACAACGGTTAACCATTATCTTATCAAGTGATTTTTAGGTCTGGCTACACCAGGTTAGTTTTTCTTTGCCTTGTTTAGCTAGTCTTGTTATACAAGTTGAAACTCCTAAATACTGCATATGTGTACTTTAGCCAGAGATTCAAGTATGTCTTTGAAGCCAGTACCACGTATTTGCAAAGCCCTTCATTTCTAATACAGACATCCCGATTTGGGATGTCTTATGTCCCCTGGTCTTGCTCTAGATCTGCTGAACCCTTCGCCTTGCGCACTCTGTCCTCTTAACCTCTGTGTGCTCTGGTTGGCTGGCACACATGTAACTGGTTCCTGACTTTACCTTTGCCCTAGGGCAACACACAGGCTGTCAATGACAGACTGCATGGCTGTTTGTTACACATTGACACAACAGACATCCCAATTTGGAATGTGGGTCTGTGGGGAAAATCCGGGAGTCTTCGTCGTCCGTCCGCGGCTGTCGACACCCCCATCCCCCGAGGCAACATGCTAGTGCATGCTAGCACCCTCCCCCAAATCAACAAAGCCGTAGCACTGCGCTTTGCTTTACAATGCATTTCGATGTGTGAGGACCGTGTAGCAATATTGTTTTGAATTGAGCTCGAAGTTAGCAAGAATGAGTGACCTTGCCTTTAACAGGCTGATAAGCTGTTCTACTGGCTCTGGGTCCCTTGGTCATTGTATATGATTGTGGTGATTTAGGCTAATTGTGTTTTGCTGGCTGCTGTGTCTGTATTCACTGCAGTTAATGATATTTAATTGTGGCAGGTCTCTGGCGGGCTTGGCTACGCTGTTGGCTCTGGTTCCTGGTTGATGCTGGTCAATAGTCGTGTGTTTACGGTTAATGTTGGTTAATTGTAGTGTGTTTGCGGTTGACTTTGCAGGGTTTTGGGGGTTTGGGTTCCTGTCAGAGGAGACTGGCTGACTCCGATGGTCTCTGCGGAGCCAAAATGTCCTCTCCACAGTAGAGTGGAGAGTCAGAGAATAAGAACTGGCGGGAAAGCAATTTAATTAGTCCAATTAAGATGATAACGAGCTGGACTGGGTAATCTAGAGTCAGCTCTGTGCCACTGAGAGCAGGGGCAATCTCACAGGAGCAAGGGAGGAAGAGCGTAACAGCCAATCATGCATGTGTATTTGCATGAATTACTTCTATGTGAGCGTGCAAAATGAAGGCATTTTTCATCGGTTGCAAATAATTGTTACAAAAGATGCCAGACTGATTCCACAGCTGATTCCTTCAAAGGTAGATTTTCAACGATACTGAAATAGAACACACACACGCTGATGTGTGTGTGTGTTCCTGAACAAACTAAGGGTGTGTTTTACCACTCATGGGTAGATAACACTTGACATATTCCCATGCCTCAACAAGCTCTGCGTGGGTGGGTCTGTCTGAAGAGCTCTCTTCAGCACATGCCAGGTACAGTAGGAGGTGGAGAGATCTGTCTTACTGGCACTGCTAGCAAGAACACACAAATACAACACACTGTTGGTGTTGCTATTTCAATATATATATATATATATATATATACACACACACACACATATATATACACATACACACATATATACATACACACATATATACATACACATATATACACATATATACACACATATATATATACATACACACACACACATATATACACACACACACACATATATACACACACACACACATATATACACACACACACACACA
>JAODLL010000935.1:0-37258 GCA_026546735.1 Forbesichthys agassizii | reverse complement strand
CCAGAACGTCCTATGAGGTGTCGGAGAGTGAGGATTAGCACCGCACAGCTACCGGCTGGCCACCGCTACACATGCAAACAACTTTGCGATAGCCAGTCGAAGAATTCCTTATAATACCAACTGACTTATTACAAATATAAATAAAAAATATGACATTATTTATAATAAAAATAAATATTTACCTTAAACACTCCGAAACCACACGGTGCATATGGAGCATTTCTCATCAGCCTAGCTAGGCCAGTTGACCATGTGCGCGTTTGGTGTATACGTTCTGCCCCCTGCTGTCCAATATGGCAGTCGCGTCTGAAAGGTCAGACCTGGGTCCGACCGGAAAGTTTGTTTAGATTTTTTATTTTTTTACAACAACGCATTCGATATAATATAGAAACTATGACACGTGCTTCACGTATGGCTATATCCCCAAGTAGACAAAAAATGAATGCTACAAGTTTCACATTCATTTAAAGTTGAGATTCCAAGATGTAGGCTACCTAACGTATGTCATCAAAACAAATGCATGCATACGGGAATACACCTAACCGATTATTAACATGATAACGCATGGATTAAACCAACGCCATACCTGGCGCAATCGAAAGCACGGTTTTGTAAGAAGTATAAGCTAGCCTACTTGTGTGTTTTTATCTAGGGTCAATAGCCTATACGTTTTGAAAATCTTAACTAGCATTGATATCAGTGAAATACAGTGAGTGGGCAGTTAACTTACCTTACAGTATACATAATGAAAAGGAAAGCCGTGATTGGCTGATAGTGCTTTCTAGCAACAATCCGTTCCTAGTCTATGATCTGCATCTATGGACCGACCTATAGTGAACACATAACAAGATCGTGCACTATGACTGTACAGCATGCCACTATTTGCATTCTGCTACAGACTGGCAAACGTTTATATGTTTGCTTTATATAGGCCTGTTAACCTCTCCCAGATAGGCCCCATTGCAAAACATGCTCTCTTATGGCCTAATATTTCTATGGTACAGGTCATTGTTTTACTTATTTGAGTCTAATTTAAAAAGAAGGCCACCTTTGCAAAACTTAACAACGGCTTGCTTGCTTGTGTCACGACAGCAGAGGGCGCTGCGGTTCATGATTTCATGATAAATACAAGGTCGTGTAAAGTTGAAAATGTGTAGTGTGTGAAATCAAGTATAGTTTGATGTTATCTTATGATTAATATTATTATATTCTATATTATATTATATTATATTATATTATATTATATTATATTATATTATATTAAATTAAATTCTATTATATTATGTTATTTTAATATTTCCATGTGTATTGCAAACATAGTGTTGGGACCATCTCCCTCTACACTCATAGCATTGTGTTTGAATTAATGTTGGACGAACACACACTGCACAAATACAAGTAGATATGCACACGTATTCACAACACACTAAACCCGTAGCATTTTACCTCTCTGTCTCGCAGTGGTCATGATGATGCACAGTAGGCTATCCTAAAGGTCAACTTGACAACGTGTGAACGATTGCTAACATGAGCAATTAACAAAAAGAAATTCGAGCAATATTTTTTCTGTTTTATCATCCCAGTGTTCTCGGTAGGCTAAGCTAGCAGCTTCAGTGTTGGTATGGTTGATTCTCCCCAACTGGTGCAGTGCAATTTCATCTGTTGATTGAAGCCCCACAGTCTCTTCTCTGCGGACAAAACTGCTATTTTTTACCCCTCACATGGCTTAAGTGTTAATGTTTAAAAACGTCAAAGAGAGAGAGAGAGGTACAGCTGAAAAGAGGTACTGCTGAAATCAAATCCCTTCAGTAAACAGCAAAAATGTCAGTGCTGACGCAGGCCCGAGTGAAGCAGAGTTAGGCAGCCCAGCTCCCTCAAGACGATATTCGTTAAGTGGCCAGATTCTATTTGTAGCATCTTTACCTGTTTACAAAGTGATTCACTCCAAACCAGGTAGGTGGACAAACATGCTGGAAGGTTTGGATGACCTCTTGTGTCTTCCCACATGGAATAGGCTGTGCTGTGTTTCAACTGCTGTTACTGTAGCCTACTGTCAGACTATATGAAGTGCAATACGAATGTGAAGAGATTAATGTTTATCATGGCTGCAGTCCAGTTTAGTCCACTGCAATTTCAATAAATTTAAGACACACACAAACACACACACACGTGCGCACACAGATAAAACAACAACCTGTTATATTGTTATACACTGCACATACACAAACACACAAACACACACACACACGTGCGCACACAGATAAAACAACAACCTGTTATATTGTTATACTTAAATATTAAATCCAACCTACTATTTGGAAATACGTTAGCCATTTCAATTAAGTTAGCCTACACTTCACATATTGCAGATACATTCATCAAACATTGAATCCAATATTGAAGTGTCTATACTGGAAACACAGCAAACATGATGGATGTAAAATAAGAAAAGTTACTATTTATTGTAACTTTTAAATTACTCGGTGAGACAGGAAACTCATACAATTCACTTTTGTTATGATAATTACTGCAATAAAAATAATAATATCTATGAAATCTGAAAATATCATATCCTGTCATTTTCATTTTTAACAAAGGCCACTGCAGAAGTGTAATAATCACAGATAGTACTATTTTACTATATTTCATTCATACATAGTATAACAATGTCTTCAGTGTTTACTTCCCCACATTTCACACATGTGTACTTGGTATAGGTGTCACAAAGCGGCTGTAGTAAGATATCATACACCTATTTTAGGGAAGAAGCGGAAAGTTTTCGTGAGGGATTCTTGGATTCTTGGAACGGGCATTGTGGGGGAGGGGGTTAGGGGCAAACGGCCATGAGAAGCGGTTCTGAGAAATTAAAGTCTGTGCGTAATGTTGACCCAATGCCACACTAGCCTGGCACTGGAATACTGTGTGGGATACCAACAAAACACAGTGTAAGGCCAAACCTGTGTGTATGTGTATGTGTGTGCGTGCGTGCGTGTGCGCGTATATGTGTGTGTGCGTGTGTGTGCGCGTATATGTGTGTGTGCGTGTGTGTGCGTGTGTGTGTGTGAGCACCCACGCGCATGTGCGGGTGTGCTTAAGGGGAGTGGGTAACCTTTGCATCTTGTGTAATAACCACGGAAACAGAGAATGAAGACATAAAGGAGGAATATGGAGAGGGGAGGAGAGGAGAAATCTGTGAAGGGACAGTTGTCCAACCAGTATCCATATAGGTACATGTAAAAGGTTCAAATGGTGATTGTAGATTTGTGTTCTATTCAGAAGGGTTTTACTGCTGACAGGCTGGGAGAAAAATATTTCTGTCACCTCTTCCACATTCACTTGCATTAACACTGGTTCATATTGATAGGTGCCTTACAAACACCCATACCCAGTCCTGGAGTACAGCAACATGTGCCTATGGCAAACAGACAACGTCCCGTAGATTCTCCAAACACTGCATGTGAGAATGCGTGTCATGAGAACGTTTAGCAGTACGTAGCTATGAATACAACGTGACCATTGTGAAACCCAGCAAAACACAGCTGCTAACGATGCTAAAATAATAGCAATGTCTAAATCTATGAGTGGTTGAGGGCTGAGAGGAGGAAGTCAAACCACACGCACGCACACGCACGCACGCACGCACACACGCGCACGCATGCACACGCACGCACGCATGCACACACGCACACGCACACAAGCACAGGCACTTACACACTGATGTCATCTTGTCCGCAGTGATTGTGTCTGCCCAAGGGCTAACCGCCTTAGAAACCAGCTATAAAGAATGAGAGTGATTGCATGAGTCAAATTTAGAAAGGGATTTACCTATATGCGCATGCTGTACGCACGCAAATGTGCACTCACATACGCACGTGGCAGCAATAGTGATGGCAGACACACACAAACACACACACACATACACAGACAGACAGACACACACACACACACCTACACAAAATCACACACACACACACACACACACAGACAGACACACAGACGCACACAGAGACTCACACAGAATCACATGCACATGCACACACAGACCCCCCCCCCCACACACCTACACACAATCACACACAAACAGACAGACACACACACACACAGACACACACACACAGACACATGCAGACACACACACACAGAGACTCACATAGAATCACAAACATAATCACACGCACATGCACACACAGACCCACACACACACACACACACAAACAGAGAGACACACACACACACCTACACACAATCACACACAAACAGACAGACACACACACACACACACGCACGCACACACACACACACTCATACACATACTCACGCACAGTCTCACACACAGGCAGACAGACACACACACACACATGCATGCACACGCATACCCACTGTACACACACACACACAGAGACTCATACATATACTCACACACATGACAAACACTTGCATACACACGCATACCCACTGTCCACACACACACACACACATACACGGGTGTGATGTTTCAGTCATGACCAGCTGCGTTGAGCTTTCAAACATATTTCTCAAACCCTCATAATTGCTAACCGTGTTTCACCGTTTCTGTATTTTACTGACCAATGCACACAATCATGTTTTATCTCTAAAACTAGCAACAGAAAAGTATGTTTATAGAGTTACACAAATACCAGCTAGGACTATGTATTCATTTTACATGAAAAATACTCCCCTGTACAGTTAAGTGGTATTGATTAAGTGTCTCAGACCTGTAACTACGAGTATTTAAAGAATTGTGAGATGACAGGTCATGGCTGTATGTGTAACATAGTGAACCCAGGCATTGTGAATCAGGTTGGTTTGGCCATTTTTAAAACACTGACCCTGACGAAGTCTTAAACAAAAGTTGAATGTTAATGTTCTGCTAAAAATGTAAATAGGCTACTAGAATTTGAGAATCCATAATCCTTATTAGGGACCTTTTTAGATTAAGTAAGGGCCCAGAATTCCAAGCAGCAGTCCTATTATATCTCTGCAGTTTTTTTTTTTTTTAGGATATTGACATTTTGTTTAACCCTCTGCAGATTCCTTACATCAATATTAAGCCTGCACCTCTGCTGATGTTTGCTCGCCATGAGACGTGCATGGAACAGAAGCTACAGAGAGTGAAAAGCAATAAGAAGTTGCTGCTATGGTTGCTGTCTGGTTATCTGACATTTGTTTTGACTATAGCTTGCTAGCTAGTTGACTGAATTTCTGATTCGGTGTGCTGGTTTTGGGATTGATATTTGATTGATAGGCTATAAATACTATCTAATGTCAGAACGTCTGCTCGACTGGCATGTTGACTGACATCCAGAATGACAGACTCGGCATGGGTTGGTTGGCAAACCTGACTGCTATTCTGACAGAAGTGCATGCTTGCTGTATGACGGATGCTTGCTGATTAGAGCATTGAGTTAGCCCCCTTCTCCAGTGGACGCCTCTGCAACACAAGCCTGTGAATTCTGACATTGCTTCGATGCATGCCTCATTTCTCCAAGGCAACCTACCCAATCTCAGGTAGCGGACCTTGTCCATAGTGTATCCAGGGATATATGTTCAGTCAGTGGATTTCAAAGTCTGTATGTACTCTTAATATTTCTCGGTTCTGCAGAAAGGATCTTATAATATTTATTCAAGATTTGAGTGCGTATGTATTTATATTTGTATGTTTATTCCCAAGCACATACAGTATATTTGCCTGTATGTGTCTTTCTTTGTATTCTCTATCGTGCGTGTGAGAGAGAGTGTGTATGTGTGTGCGTCTGTATCTTCTTGCGTGTAAGGGTGGACTGATGGGGAGCTTTCAGCTGGAGACCGACCACATCTGTGCCAGTCCACGGGAAGGGGAAGAAATGCATCCTGGGTAGTGAGATTGAGATCAACAAAACACAAAGTTAGTCTTTGTCTGGTTTTTCTCTGGAGCTCAAGTGTTTTAACATAGCTCTCTCTAAACCTATAGTATATACCATATAGTGTATATATGACATTTGGTAATGCCTTGGTTCCGGCGGAATTTGAGATTAAATGTTAATATTAATTTAAATAATCTCATTAAAATTTAAAGTCATTTTGGGTAATATGTAAATTAAATCTATTATATTGTCTCATATATATATAATGACCATTTTACTTAAGAGTACCACCAGGTTGTGATTGAACATTTACAACACTGTTGTAGATCATTTTAAATGCAGTAGTTTGTCATTTGCTCAACTTGTGGATTCGTGGCACCAACGTCCATCAGACCTGAGGGGTTTCACACCCGGTTCCCTTTCCTGAATCTGAAACAAACAGTATTTTCATCTCCTTCCTCCCCTCTGTTCCTGGAAAAGCCCCAGAGCATTCTTGAAACAATTTCAATTGAGAGTTTGATCTGTGGCTGAATGTGAGATGATGCTGAATTGCAAATGAAATGCTCAAAGACCTTAAATCTGTGACACTGAAACTGAAATGAATCAATTCAAGCCTAGAAATTAACTTTCATTATTCAAGAACAGCTAAATGTTGTATTACACTTTAATAGTATAAAGATACATCTGAGTAGCATATTATGCACATCAATTAATCAGAAAACATATAAATATAAAATGAGTACCTATATTTTATAGTTAAAATTGTATCAATAATACATATTACCATTGATTGTTATTAGCTATTTTCATCAATGTGTACTTTTGGAAATAAATAAAGCATGTGCATGTCAATATAACTAAAATGTATTTCTGCCATGGGCACCCCTGGCCAGCCAGGTGTATTTTTGTATAATCTATGGAAAAAAAATAGAAAAGAAACAATGAAATAAAATGCATGAAATAAAATGAAAACAATACATACACAATATTTACACAATATACTGAAACCATCACATTTAAAAGCGCTTGATTGAAATATACCCTACATGCAAAATCTTATTGCGTTGCAACGATAGAAACAAAATAACTAGCAAATAACTACATTTTTGGGACTGCTCAGAATTATTTACATTATTTACAAACATATTCAACTGATATTTGGTTTGATTAAGTTGTTGCCACCGGAATAACACATTCCCATACCATCTTACTCTTAACATTTGAATAAATAACTAATCACTACTAACTTTCAACCAAGGGTAATTCTGAGGTTAAATCAAGAAGTGTACCTTTAATAGCACAGGATCCAATTGACGTCACACTTCGCCACAAAGCCTACATTATAAATCAGTATGATATACTGTATATAAACAATGTTACGGTACTGTCGTCATTAGACCTTGTTCACAGTGTGGAAGTGCTAGCCTGGTAACCAGAGCCAATAGGGACTTTGGGAATAGGGACTGGTCACGCTGCATTGGTCATTAGTCGTTGCCTCCTCCTACTGGGCATAGATCTATGGTTCATTTTGAAACTATTGGACAGCCTTTAACCAATAGGTGTTGCTACAACTGTTTTGATCCACTCATCTAGCTCTACCACCATTTCAAAACATGCGTGACTTCAACGTCATCACACTATCCCACCCTGATTGGTCCGTCAGGAGGCTGGCTGTGAAAACGCTAATTCCAACAGGGGTTCCAGACTATAATCTCATCAGAAATTATGTTTAAAGCAATAGTTGAGTGGAACAGGCTACGGAAGAGGTACACTTTTTCCCTGTGCTGCATAGATGGACTGTTGAAATTGTTTCGAATTTGGCTGATCAGACTCAGATGTGGGCATGTTCACACAATGCCTGTTCACTCTTTTATAGTATATCCAACATTTGCATATAACTTCAAACAGACAAATCAGACAAATGAAAACATTTGGTTGAATGAAGATGAATTAAGATTAAGATTAATTAAAATGTTTAGCCAGGAAATCAAATGAGGACAAATCCCGAAGACAAGGGTGTGTCTGTGTGTATTCTCTCTACAATAAAGAAAGCTTTCATATTACTTAAAAACACAAGTTAAATGGCTTTATAATTGCTTTCTGAGAAAGCTATCTGAAGTTTTCAGGTTTACAGTGTTGTCATTATTATCATCTTTACTGTATATGGCCTGTATCTTAACACTCTTCTACGCTATCTATGTATTTATGATCACACCAGAAAGAGAAGCCTTGAAGGGATGTGTGCTGTTCTTAGAGGTTGGATGAGAGACAGAATTGTGTTACTGCTGTATGAAGGTAATTCTAGCTTGTTAGATGATAATGAGTGGGTCTGTTGGATGCTAAATGGCCGTGTCTGTCTCACGAGTCCAGTTACTCAGATGACTGCAAACACCCGGAAGGCTTTGCCAGCCGTTGGATTCACGAGGCTGAAAAGAATGAAAGATTAAATAATTGAATGCTTTTGAATGTTACCAATTATCATTTCTAAATCGTAACTGTATTAACTTGTCAATAAAAAAGAACTGACGATGGAAACCTTATTCAAATAAGTATTCAACTGTGCAGGTGTCTGTGAATTCTAGACTGGTGTCAGTAAAAACAAAAGGTTATAACCTAGGACCCAAATTACAGAAACAATCTCTCTCACTGGGATCCAGACCAACCCACAACATGCCAGGGGCCTGCTTATAGTGGTGACCCATACTTTAGGGATAAAAGCAGGCTTGTCAATCATCTCGTCAATCTCAATGCAAACAGGAATAATGGCCATCTCTTCTCTCAAAAGAAAATGTAAAAGCATGTAAACACTGTTTCCAGATACCTAACACTATAGATTTAGATGAACCACCGTGTTATTTCTGCAATAGTTACTCTCTATTGACACTGCCTGGGTACCAGCCTGTTCTGCTACTTTGCAGCTGTGCTAGTTTCTTGCTGCCTTCAAAGCAGTCGGAAAGTGTTGAACATTCAATGGATTGTTCATGGCGCTAGGCAGCTCTTTTGGTCATTAAGTCTATTTCAGAGTGACCTGGAAATTCTAGAAGTTAACCGTTGACCTGTCTAGTTTGTAAACAGAGAAATCTACATAACTTGTGAGTAGAGCTGGCCCCAAATATTCGATTATTCGGGTATTCGTTCGTTGGGTATGTAATCGATTAAAATATTGGGATTCGAGTATTTGTTTTTTCACATTATGCATGCATGTTTTCACATTAATCCCTTCTGTCTCCATATAAACCCACATGTTGAAATGTAATTGCTTACCCTACACTGTGTCATCTGTGATTGCAATTGGCTCTGTTTGTAAGAAGAGAGTGAGGCTATTCATTCAAGACACTCTTATTGGGTAATACAGGAGGTATTGCTATTGGACAGCTCTGACTGGCTCAATTGACGTGTCAATTATAGTGGACATTTTGAGCGCATGACTATGTTTACATGTGTGCTCACTGAAGCTAGGAATCGAAGATTACTTCTGTTTTACTTCTTAATTATAGTTGAGTGTTATTAATTGAGCTTTTGAGAGAGTATTTGAATGCTTGTTCGGAAATATCAACAAGTAGGGCTGAACGATTTTGGAAAAAAATCTAATTGTGATTTTACTGACAGATACTGCGATTGCGATTTGTGATATTTTTTAAAGTCAAGATTTAAATTCAATATATATTTAACATATTTAAAACATGTTATGAAGCATTACCACATGAGATGGCATCAAATTATGAACTGCTCTATATTCAAATGGAAAGATGAAAGCATAAATATACAGGACTTATTTCTTTAGGCATGGATTATTTGCTTTTTGGGACAGGCAACAACAGTCCGTGCACATTGGCAATTTTAGACAATTTTTTAGATGTGCTCAAGCAAATCTAAATTACACTTTAACATCCCTAAAATAATAAATAAAAAGAATTATGTTTATTATTTTCAGAATGTTTTTTAGTTAAAGTTTAAGGTCTCCAACATTACATAACAAACATATACAGGTATAACCCACAGCCTGTTTATTTGTTATACAGTGGAATGAGTGATTTAGCAGGCACCCACTATACCCCCCTCGCATTTAGCATAACATTGTTAATCTCAGGAAAAGAGTCGGCAATAGATGCTAAGTCTTACTTTTTTTAAACAATGCGTCTTGTGAACCGGGCGCTGGCTGCCTTGTTAAAGTCTCTCTCATCCAGCACGTCGATTTAACATATCTTATAGTTGCACATCTTGGACGGCTGCGCACAAACGTGTTCTAATACGGCCTGTTGCCAACTTCTGCGGAAACTACCAATACAGCAGGCACTACAGTAGGTGTGGTGTCAATTGACCACGCTATGCTTTTCTTCTGGCTTATCCTAAAATTTCCGATGTTGCATCTAGCTCAGCGGAGGCAATTTAAGTTTGAAAACGGTTAATCGTTCAGCCCTACTATCAAGTATTCAAAACCTGTAAAATTGTATTCTGGACAGCCCTACTTGAGAGCCTATCTGGATGATTGCACCAACAGTTTGAAGCTACAAAAGAAAAACACATAACAAGCACAAATCTAACAGAAACAATCTAACAAGAACAAATAAAATCATAACATATGTGTCCAGTCAGTAATTTGGCCCTGATAACAATATATTCCCCTTTTTGTCAAATATACTGTTTATATTTTTAATGTGTATTTTGTAAATGAAGTGGTACCTCTCTGAAGCGATGCTGTTCTGACTACTGCCAGTATACTGTTTCCTGTTCTCCACTGGCATCACATCCAAGTAGCCCCCAGCCTCGTTCCGCACCACTCCAGAGTGAATGGCTGCCCGACAGATACTGGATTTCTGCACCAAATAGGAAGTTATGAAAACATATCATTGTCTTTTAATAAAATAAACTACTAGAATAATACCAATTTAACATAAATTCAAATTTTTAAATACAGTTGACTCTGAATGTGCTGATTTAACCACTACACTCAGATGCAGTATCACATATTTGGGATTATAATAGTTCCAAAACTCTTTAAAAATGAAATTTGAATGTCATGATTGTAAATTGAGCTTTGTGGAAATTCGCAAATGTGTTATTTCATTTCACAAGCTTAAATTTTTATCTGTTCAGAAAAATCACAAATATTTGCAAATGGGCACACATATTCGACTAAATAGTGCAAGAATGGTGCTTTTTACATACCATGATACAAGCTTGCGATATTAAAATTCACATTTGTGAATTGTCACTTACTGTAAAACCACAGCTTGGTGAGAGTAACATTCAAATTACAAACTAGTGATTTCTGGCACATGCAGTTTTGTAAATTTGAAGTGGCAAAAAACAAACCAGTGCAAGCTGTTACAAGCTTCTGCAAGCTTGTAAATTGAATTTCTAAAATTGTCCCTCAGTTTCCAACCACAATAGTCAAAACTCACGTTTTGATGGCACGTTTGTAATCCCATACATGTTAAGATTGCCTTGGTTGTTATAACTTCTTTAATTGAAAAGAAAATGAGTTTGGTTCAGGATAATCACACAAGTTGCAAAACAGTATCTTACATCTGAGTAATATATTGTTCCAATGACTCTGCCTTGACTATTATGCAGACAGTTCTTCAGACAGTACAACCTATAGAAGAAGAAAAGCATTGCTTACATTGAATCATACCGTGGAACACAGAGAGTACTGTAGCTGCAGATAAAAAAGCTAAATGAGCAAAACATGACAATTGAAATAATGAAATAGCTAATTAAATGTATTATGATGAGTTGTATAGAATCAAGTTGCAATGTAAAAACAACATTTCCATTGAGCCCCATTGCCTTGTTTTGAAAAGCTTTGAAACTCCAGAGAACAGTTGAACTGTAAATTAAGACATAAAATACAGTATGTGGTTTCAAGTTTGTATAGTTGAAGAGTAATAATGATTTGTCAATTAATCTAACCCATTTACAAGCATTTCGAAAGATAATACAATTGACAACGTGCTCTCATTTACTTATGGTCAAATAGATGCATCACATAAACATGGGCACAGAACGGGAAATAGCAGAAAAGTCCTTGCAGTGCTTGTTTTGTTCAAAAGCCATATGGCATCACCACATGAGAACACCAACGTTACCTTGGACAGTGTCGTACAGGTTTCTTGAATGGGCAGAAAGAAGCCACCATGGTGTCACATGTGACAGCTTTGACTGAGGAAAATAAAAGACACGGGATATTAGGTCAAAAGAACAACTGCTGAACGTAACATCCGTTTCAAAACTGATTGTAAGTGAATGTTTCTCACCAGACACTTTGTCTACTTTGAAGGAATTTGCACTTCTGTTTTTCCTGTAAATGCGAATGTGTTAGGCCATGAAATTAATGAATTAACATGAACCAATCTGAGATTGACAGATGCATACTGTACCCTATTGACTGAATGCCATTCTTGTATGACTTGGAAAAGTACTGTTTTCTTCCTAATCTGGTCACATCTAGCCATCCACCGTCATTATCAATAATACCAGCATGTAAACCTGCCCCACACACACTGGATTGCTGGAACGAGGGAGAAAAAAAGTCTTTATTATTGATATACTAACAGTTCACTATGCCGTATAGCCCATTTTCTAACATGGGTGCTGCATAAGAATGGTACTCTACAGTTAAAAGTATAGGAAGCGATTGTAAGAGAATACATTTTTTCGTCAAATTCGCCAAATATCTCTTCACGGTCTACAATCTTACCGTTCGTATACCACAACCAATGGTACAGTGTGCACCACACAACAAAACCTTATAGCCTTCGCGGTGTGTTTCCAATGTGTGGGGTGGAACTACTGAGTGAGCACCCTATGGCATTGAAGGAATTCAAATACCAACAAGCATTCTCCAGAATGACCTACCTTTAACTGATTAGCACAATTCAAACACTGTGAACCATCAATTTGACAAACGATGCCCATTTGAGTGGACATGCCCTTTACCTTACCTGCTGTGATCAGCAGGTAAGTGATTTGAGTCCCGTACCACCTTGGAAAACCTGGGTAAGGGTGAAGAATGTATGTCCCATGTAGCTATAAACTGCCCCAGGAATAGCTGCTCTTGGGCCAACAGTGGCGGACTGTGTTTACAGTGAGCTGTTCCCAGGTGTGCTGTGATGAATGTGAACATGTATGTTCAGAAAACCTTTCGCAGGATAAATATGGTCAAGGTCATGACTGACCTGATGCACTCTGTCAAAGACCTTTACCGTCTCAAAAGAGGACAATGTACATATTATCTACCAACCACATAGGCTTCAGTTGAAAGGTTGAAACACCTACTGTTCCATTTACATAATCAGTGCTGTTACAGTAGGTGGACATTATACTATAATAACTTACCATGTCATAGTATCCAGTGCCAACTACCTTTCCAGGGTTGTCATAACAACCAGGTGGACACTCATACCTTTAAGCAGAAACAAAAGATAAATGTTAATATATTTCTACATGATATGAAATACATTTTCCTTACTAATTTGTTCGCAAAAAAAATTCCCAAACATGTTAATCAGCATATAAATGTACTGCACGTATAGTATGATGTCAGGACTATGACAAATATTGCAACACAGGGTATATAAGTTACATGTATGGTAAGTGTTTACCTGTTACAGGTTGTCCCTTTGCAACGGTCTCTCAGTTTAGTGTCACAGTCCACCTGTTGAGCTGCCATGAGAGGAGTACTGTTCAACACACTGTATACTGTACACAATAAACTGTATGCTGCATTTAGTGTTATTTCCACACATCCAATAATGTCTCCAGAAAAGACCATGTTCTTACACATTTCTTCTGTGCTGACCACCCTGGTGGTGTCTGGGGTTTCTCTTAGCCGCGGGCTGGGAGATCGGGCCGGGGGTTGGGGGGGCTCACTGTCCCTCACCGGTTCTGGTTCCGGTTCAATAAAGTTAGTCTCCTCAAGCTCAGGAGCTGGCCGCCTCTCTGGACCCCCGTCTGGGGTGACACATGGTTAAATAAGCATTCCTATTTGTTTTTATTTTTTATCAATACACCTCACTACAACAAGCCTGGAAATTCACATTCAATTTTCACAAAACTGGATGCCACTGGTGTACAAGAAGGCAAACCTATACCCTTATAGCAGAGATTGTCCCGGCACCCTCCGGCGTAACTGGCGGGACAGGCAGAACAAGGTGTCCCGACTTTGTACGGAGCATGGCCCCACCAATTCCCCCTGAAATAAAGGGTTGGCAAAGGGAAAGTGACGCACGAGCCTTGTGTCACAGCCAGCATAATGGCAGGACGGAGAGGAAGCCGGCTTACGGTGGAGAGTAGTTGCAGACCAGATAAACAGCTTTCGCCCAGATCATTCCCCATACGTTCAGGTTGTAACAGACATTGATGGCACAGCCAATACGACTGCTGGTTGCCCACACCATCTAAATATAAATGAAATAAAAGAGATGAGGACTCATGGTATATTCCAAATATTATATAGTTTAAAATGACAACATGAATACATAGATAGATAAATATTAGGGCTGTCAGAATTTAATCATGATTAATCACGGTTTATCGCATGCTTTACATAATAAATTGCAAGTTATAAATCGCATATTTTTTACCTTTATTCATCGTAATTAATTACGTAAAGCATGCGATTAATCACGATTAATCACAATTAAATGATGACTTTGACCTTAAACTAACACTACTTAAACTGCACCTCAGCTTTACACTGTATTACTAGAGTAAGTCCAATACCTGGGTGTAATGTGTGCAGACAGGCCCAGAGCATCTGAACGGACACTGGGGATTACACTCCTGCGGATAGGGGTAGCTGTAGAACCTCACCTCGTCATACCAGGCCTGGACATGGAACGTCGGGGGGCGGTCCCTGTGGAGGTGTGGGTGTGGTTTAGTGCTGCCTGTGTGTGTGTGTGTGTGTGTGTGTGTGTGTGTGTGTGTGTGTGGTGGGGGGGGACTCTAGGATTGGAAACAGGTGCGGGCAATCAAACTAACAAGGTGTGTCTCCACAGTGAACGGGAGAGCAGGAGAGCAGAGAAAGAGGCTTTGAAACACAGAAGGCTCCAGACCGGATCCTCCTGGGAAAGTGAAACGTCTGCTTAATACCATGTGTATGTACAGTATATGCCTGTGGGACGTTAAGTGAATAAAATGCGTCTTTGCTCAACCCAACGTGTGTGTGTTTCAGTCATTGCCACAGCCACTGTAGACAGGCATTGGTTTGTTCTGCAGCACTGCTGTAATATTAGCATACATGTTGTCATGCCATTGTTATGTTAAATGATGTGTAATAAGCAGGAAAGAAAGCAGAACAGAAAAACGAGATGACTGCGGGCTACACAGGGCAGGTATTGGCATAACCCTCTAGGGCAGGGGTAGGGAACCCTGGTCCTGGAGAGCCGCAGCCCTGCATGTTTTAGATGTCTCCCTGCTCCAACACACCTGATTCTAATGAACAAAGTTAGTGTGTGTGTGTTAGAAGTCTGATAACGACCCATTCATTTTGATTGTAAAAAAGGTGAAATGAGTAAACCCAAATATGGAAGCCTAATAGATATTTCTATCTTAAGTTGCTAAATGCTACTTTTTTTTAGATAAACTTAAGAGGTTTTTGTATCTGAACTGTTCATATCTTAAAGGCTTATTCCACCTTCATACACAGTGTCAAATACACATTTAGCATATGACATGTATTTGCACATTGGTTAGGGACTGCTAGCAAACTTCCATTGATGTTGGGTTGCGACTAGAACTACAGTATATAATAGCGGACCACTTTCCAGGTCCATACTAACGTAAATGTCTTGAAGCCTCTTCGAATCATATTCCAGTTGATCTTTCTTAGAGTGTATACTTCATACATAAAGCTATTGATTTACCAGCAAATGGTACAACAAGCCTCAGTTGTCTATAATGAACTGGAGCTGACCGCTGTTGTACATGTTTTCTGGAAATATTTTAACCCACATAATGTAAACAAAGTCAGACACAAGTTTTTATTTTTGTGAAGTATAAATGATTAAGAATGAAATATGATAAAAACGTGTATTCAAGTGTATTGAGTGTTACTTCAAGAAGAGTTGGGGTGGAATGTTCCTTTAAGACATCACTGAGTGGCTTCAGCAGCAGCAGTCTACCATGATGGTTCAAGCTAGCATGCAGAGAGATGATTGGCTGCCTGTGAACACTCACCGTCCCCAGTGCGTACCCAGGTTCTGCCCTATCTGTGTCAGCATGTGGCTGGGGCCATGTTCCCACAGGCAGGTATGTGCCCAGTGCTCCGCGCTCCTCTCCAGCTCATAATCCCACACCTGCAGAACACACACACACACACACACACACACACACACAGACATATACACATGCGCACACACACACAGACACACATGCACGCGCACATGCACACACGCACACACAAACACACACAGACAGACTAAATTGAAGCCTGTTATGATCAAAGCCATGTGTTTGTTGGGTGTAGCACTGCAACAAATACAGGTATACATAATACTTGCAGCAGAACCTAAAGTATAGAGTTTCCGTCTGTGTTCTATTTGTGGCAAATTTCCATTAACTTAAAATAGTTTGATTTTAGATTGAATTAACAAAAATATCTATGTTATGTTTCCATGAGGAATATTCCATACCAAAACCATCACACGGTATTATTCTCTATGAATCTGAATAAATGTTGCGCTTACATTTGGCACAGTATATGCACATCTAAAATACACCACTGACACACGAAAGACATGCTCACACACACACCAGTTGTGTACACAACACCACTGGTGTGCCCTGAACACATAAACAAAAGCAAATACGCACACAAATGTCCATTAGCGGTGACACACATCAACTTTCAACTGGTTGCAACTATTCACGGTGGTGGTTTTATTGCCTGTTTACAGTAAATTGTGGTCCATTTAAAACAATCAGAGCAGAAGAAGCTATATGCTAACATACAGTGAGTCTTTGTAACGGTGGTGGCAGGAATTTGATACCATCTTTACAGTCAACCCGTTTGGTTAACATTTTACGTCAAAAACACAACTGAAGTCAAAAGACCTGAAAACTATCGACGCACCACTTAGTTTCGGACAAAGGTTAACAGGTAAATTCCTGAGTAATTTAGACCCAAACATAAGTTAGGGTGGGGGGTTGATTTGGGCACAGTGTGTTTTCTGGCAAGCTGTTTGGTCAAATTAAGACTAGCACTGCTTGACCACTATAATGTGTTCCATATGTTAAGTAGGGGTCTACCTACAGTGCAAACACTGTTGCTCATTCACCACTACGTGCTGCCACAATGTCCGTTCAGGGTTCATTTGCACACATACACACACACACACACAGAGGGAAACGTATCTACTCACAGAAATGTTTTTCTACACTTAATACGACTTTGCGCACGCAATGCGATAGTGTGCTTGTACTTTCTCAGCTGTTTGGACCGAAATATAATCTTACAGGCGACAATATTCAAGTGGCGAAATAACCACCTACGATAACAATGAATATCAGTTGAATTAAAGAATTTGTACGTTGGATTTACCTTCTCGTGTAAAGGCATGTACTGTATCATTGCGTTTATGAAGGAAGTACTGTACCTCTATATGTTTTGATGGAATACTGGAACTGACCTAATTGATAGTAATTAATTTAGCCAGCTCATTTTTCTCATTATTCTCTTGTGAGTCTTTGCTGACAGTAATCCAGCCAATAGAAAAAGGGAACTAAGTGCTTTTGGACAGATGTGGTACCAAAACGTCAAAACATTTGTAAACCACCACTAGCTTATACATCTATATGCTGTTTTGCTTGTGGTGGTTTTTATGATAACAATGTTTCCATAAATAAATTCCATAAAAATTACTACCAACCTACACACATATATGCTGATTTAAAGGTAGAGGTGCAATCTTTAAATGTAGCCTATACAAACATTGAGAAAATGTATTCAGAGATCCTCCAACTACTTTCCTTTACCGCCACATTACCATCAGTAATAGCATACCCTGTTATAGAAACACAGGACTCGTGTTCGTAACATATATTTACACCGTCTTAGGCTGCACTAGTTCAAATGGAGCAAAGTAACCAAATTGAATGTAGGATCAAATAAACTATAACATTTACTGTACTAAGAATTGGGATGGGTGGAGAGAGAAGAAGATGTGCATGAGAGAGAGAGAGAGAGAGAGAGAATGAATGAGGGTGGAGGGCAGTGTGAGTTGAGGTAAAGGAAGGACAACATCGAGGGGGGTTGTGAGGGCAGGAAAGCGGGCATTGGTACTAGAAAGCAACTGGTGGGTCTCTCTCTCTCTCGCTCTCTCGCTCTCTCTCTCTCTCTCTCGTTGTTTGTGGAGTGGATCCAGGACCGTTGAGCGATCACAGCCCTGGGTGCCTCTTGATTAAGGTGGCAAGGCTCCCTGAGTGTCACTAGAGATCGACCCACGCACCCTGAAAGTGCAGGGGGGCTGTAAAGCTGTTCAACAGCACAGCCAAGCCAGTCCTTTACACTGAATAGACGTCAGCTTGCCATATAGTTCCAATAAATGATAAACAAATTGGGTGAAATTCAAAAAAAGAAATGCAAAAATATGTATAGTCTACAAATGCATTAATGTGTAACCTTGACAGAAATTAACCTGACAAATCATCTAAGGTATGAATGCTCGGCTGCACATGTGGATTGCGAAACTTAATGGTGAACTTGTTGAACCCCAAATGTCCGTCTCCCAGCATAGTGAAACACAGCTGTACCTGAAAGTGCACATGGCTCCTGTATACAGTGTCGGCCTGTGAGCACTATGGGGGATGGATTAAGAAGGGTATCACTCACAGCAGCATTCAATGTTATGCATTAAAGGTACAGTCTGTCATGTAGAAAGTTTGTTGATATAAAGAGTTCCAATGCAAAAACATGCAAGTCCATCTGAAAAAAACTAGCAACTAGCATCTTAGAATATTATTTATTTGTATATTCATTTTTATTTCCATATTTGAGTTCATTCATTTCACCTTTATTACAAAGGCTGTGTGTCACTGAATTAAAATAAATATCCTCCAAAAATGTAAAAAATTATCAAATATTAAATAAATATTGCCAAAATGTTTTTCAGGTATCAGATGAACTTAAAGGTTTTTGCATCTGAACTCTTCATATTTAAACTTGCTCTTCAATGCCATATTGCATGACAACTTTCTTTTTCCCTCAAAATCAGTTCACACACTTTTATATATTTTATATTATGTTTATACAAATCAGAAGCTCCACCCCACATATTGGAAATGCATTGCCATGGCTAGGATGTTGTTGTGTTTGTGTGTGTGGTGTGGTCTGCACCACACACACAAACACACTTTGTTTGTGTTCCCATTTACTGAGCCAGGGTTTTGTGAAAACATGGATCAGTGAGAAGGTATCTTAGAATCGTTGACTCTACCTTTAAAGGCCCCCTTTTTTCTTGTCATTTTGGACAAAAATAATAGAAATACTGTCACAACTAGACCAAAACTTACTGACTTGTTAAAAAAATAAAATAAAATCAAGGGTTTGTGCCTAAATAACAGTTAGACAGACTACAACATGAGTCCATAACACCCTTCCGGATAACAACTAAAGCATCAACTGTATCTTTTACGATAGCGGACAATAAAATCGCCTTTGAGAAACTTACCATGTGTTCCATGTTGGAGGCCGGAGGGTAAACTTGCCCTCGCAGCTTGTTGTGGAGGTCTAAGATCAGATTCATGTCTCCTTCTGTGATGGCTCTCTTCCCTCGGGACCTGGCCCCCCACCACTCATCATCCTTGTCCCTGTATTTGTCCAAGATGGACTCCAGCTGTGTGGCATTGGGGAGGACCATTGTCACCACCAGCTGGGTCAAACACAATAATAACCCTGTCCCAGTCACCCAGCGAGGAGATGGAGTGCAGTCCATGGTGGGAGAATAACCGCCAGATGCTGACAGACTGTGGCTTCTCGGTACAGGGAATTATTCTGGTTATTGCCTAATAAACAGAGAGTGGAACAGAATGTTAATGTTGGAAAACATTGTAATACTGTAAAACATTTATAGCTCCTTTCTTTTTGTTTTTATTTATATACATTTTTATAAATTTAATTTATAAATTTTTATGCAACCTGTTTAGGTTAAAACCAACACATTCCCAAAATATGTACCACTTTGTGCGCTACATGGCTACTACTGTACATGCAAAACAAAAACAATATTGCAGCAGGGCATTCAGAGTAGCCTATAGTAGCAGGACAGTAAGCTACATGCTTACATCTCTCTCCCCTTTGAATAATACTTTAATTCCATGACCTTCACCGCTGGACATGTAACCTAAGGTGGTCTCCAAAATATATAGTATAGCCTATACTCTTTGAAATAATAAGCATATTGCCTTTAAGTATTATTGTTGGTCTCATACAAAAACAAAAACAAAAAAAAATTCTGTAAACCTACCTTTCAAAATTGCAAGAATGAACGGAGCACCAGGTAGGCTATTATAAATCGCTCACTTATTACAACGTTCCTCTGTGGTTGTCTTAATGTTTTCCATCCCAGAATAAGAGAGTTGGTAGTAAATAGTCGTTTACTAGCTAGAGTGGTGGTGGTGTCCGCGTTGCGACGACTCTGTGTACATGTTGAATTCCTCAGGTCACTTGCTGCATTGTGGACCCATGAAAGCTGCGCCTTTTCGTTTATATGCCAAATTTGCGCTCGATTGGTAGCTCGCCATGTCACGCCCTCTTTCCCCTACAACACACCTCTCCCCCCGCTTACCGTGCCCAGTCCAGGCTCCGCGGGGGCTTCAGAAAAGTAGACTACTCCAGCGGGTTGGACCAATTTGAGGATTGAACTTGATCTCACTTGAAATTACGTGAAAGCAAACAGTGTTATGAGAGCGCCCACGAACCCATGTTATTAAAATGCTAATTTCTGTTTAGCTGTTATACATTTAGGTCGTATTCAAGGCATAGTTGAACAGTCTTTGAACTGTTCGCGCTATACAAAATTAAAAAAAACAATGAGCTCAATCAATATGATAGTTTGGGGATATTTATAGAAGCCTATTTATTTATTTATTTATTTAGGCCTACATCACTTTACATCAGAGCAGCCGGCTATAGTGCTTCTGAGGAACTTCTCTCGAATCTCGACTGTGTGTGTGTAGGAACTGTTAGGAGCAAGCTGCCACAGTCACACAGCCACTAGGGTGGCCATACTCCCCTGGGATCATGTGACCACAGAGCAGTAATTCATCTGCCGACAGGAACGCTGCAGTGTAACATCGGCTACACTAGAACATTTGTGAAAGAAGCTTGGTTATGTGTGTGCGCTGTGCGCTCTCTCTCTCTCTCTCTCTCTCTCTCTCAATTCAATTCAATTCAAATTACTTTATTAGCATGACGTAACAGTGTACATATTGCCAAAGTATTATTATACAATTTTTTTTTTTTTTTTTTCTTTTTAATTTCTTTTCTCTCTCTCTCTCACCACATTCACGCACGTTTATAAGCATGCCCTTCAAATGTACCGCTGCATGAGCTCAGCATGGAGCGTTCGAGGGTATTGGGTTAAACGTGTGTGCGCCAGCGCACAAAAATAAATTACCAAGTTCTTCATGTGTATAAATCCGTGGTATACGAGGGTCAAAATAACTGGGAAGATAATACCAGAATGTGCAAACAGAAACTTGGTTTAATACGCATCAGACAGTAGGCTAGTCTAATAGTAGTGGGATTACAGTCAGTGATAAATATATGGATGGCTGCCATAGACTAGATAATAATAGTCCAGAGCATAAAGAGTAAAGACTGGGTTCAATCCACCAGTGAGATTTATAGCGTTTTATTTGGAAAATTAATAGGCAAATAGCCTATTGCTTGCACGTCAGTATGGAATGTATAATGCAGAATATTGTGAACATATTTTTTATAACCATATTTTCAGTGGTTCTGTAAGCAAGTGCAATGTCCCAATGTCCAGTGTTAACTTTTGTAAGCAAGAACTGTGTCCTGGAGGCCTAAACAGCTGTCTGCTATTATGACAATAACAATTATGTAACGTAGGTCTACGGTAGGTCTAAATATGTAAAACTAAAACTTTTCAAACAGCTTTATTACCTGCATAAGTGTTCTTTGGTGTTCATATTGCCTTAGTCTGGTTACACCAGGCTAATTAATATTCATAGGCACACTAAACTTTAGATGTTCTCGCCTGGTTTATTTGGCTTTCAGATTTGTGGTGAACGGACGCCATCTAGCGGCTACTGAAGGCGACTTCGCATAATAAATCTGATATAGCAATATGCTTTAAAGATTTAACCCATCGATGTTCAAAAAAAGGTTAAGAACATACATTTTTCCAAATAATTTATTCAGGTATACAAATACAAAACGCTCCTGTATCATAAAATAAGTCTTAGTCACCAACACATTCTATCAATCCACTTGTATAATTATAACCACATCATGCTTCATCAATTCTTAGAAAATGACAGCACAGCTTGCCTCATTTACACAGCAGATGAGATTGTTGAGATTGTTCTCAACGTGCTTGTTTTATTAAAGATGAGAATACCAAGCGTTTACTTACTTTTAATCTGTATTTTTCTCAGGTTTGAACCAATAATGACTTCAGATTTGTCGCATAGTTCATGGTTACATGAAAACTGTTAACCAGCTGGTTTGAAATGTTGTATTTCATTTTGTTACAATAACAGAATGACCCCACATAAAGTGAAGTGACTCACTAGTCTGAGATTATTACTTTACATAATTCATATAGTATTTATTAAAAGAGGTTTCTGTCAACCCAAAAAAAAAAATGTGGGGAGTACAACATAAAATAGACTGACCTTATGAAGCTTTTTAAGAGAAAAGGCATTTGCATTTTATGTCGTTTTGTGCTTTGGCCTTTAAAAAATAAAAATATAAAAAGAATATGCAGTGCTGTAATTTTTGGCTTGACGTGACAGTGAGAAGTGGCCTGACCAAATAAAACAAAAAAGAAAAAGGTTTAAAAGTTGCCCTAAATGACATCTTTATTTGAAATTTAAAAAAAAAAGGTTTTTAAAATATAAAGTGGAATCCACTTTATGCCAAGACTGTTCTTTTCTTCACTGTTAAATGAATGTTGAAACTCTTTGGCGTTCCAAAGGTAGTCAGTTTGAAGCTTATGTGTAAATTCTGTGTTTTACTCCTCCTTGCAATGTCAGGCCTCCAATGAACCACAGGGCCCACTCTCGCAGAAACCCAGTGAAGCCTCTGCATGCAATGAAGAATGGGCCTTCAAACCAGCTCAAGTACCTGAGCCAAACACAAAATAAATTACATAGAAAAAGAGCATCCACTGTACTGGTTGAGTTGTCATGTAGTAAAATATGTAGCTAGCTATAGTAGATATTTAAAACACAAACCTTGATTGTTCCTTGACTGTTTGCTGCTATAAGCACATTTGACTCCTTAAAGACAAAAAGGTATGAAAAACATTTTATTTCTCCTGCTATAAATAATTATAAATATAACACCCCCCCCCCCCCCCATTTTCCTGAGTACGGTACGGTCTGTACTCTGTAAACATCCATCACTCCACTAGGATGGTACGGTCTGTACTCTGTAAGCATCCATTACTACACTAGGATGGTACGGCCTGTAAACATCCCTCCATAACTACAATAAGATGGTACGGCCTGTAAACCTCCATCACTACTAGAATAATACGGCCTGTAAACCTGCCTCCATCACTACACTAGAATGGTACGGTCTGTTAACATCCATCACTACTAGAATGGTACGGTCTGTAAACAACCCCCCCCCATCACTGTACAAGGACAGCACGGTGTGTAAACAGAGGGCCTCACCCCGTCTGGCAACGCCCTCCAACAAACGGCGCTGACAAACTCGTTCGTATCGTCCTCCTTCTTGTCTTTGTCCAGGACGCTCTTCACTGTGTCAAACTTAAAAGTCAACAGGGTCTTGGACAAGCCCTTGTAGTAAAGGTAGAGGGAGTTGTTCTCACTGCCTACAAACACACGCAGGCAAATTAATACAAAACATATTGCATCATTACATCTGTTCCAGACATAGAAATTAAGAAATGCTGTCTGCTATAAGCACACATGCTACCAAAACTGTACAACCGTACGTGACAAACATGGGATAATAACTGCCAGAAGCTGCACCGTCCGTGCTAAGCAATAGCCGTTTACATAATGTTTGTGAAAACAGAATGCATTTGCAGCCATTTACTGGCTTACCACAAGCCACATAGTCTCCATTGGAAGCCAGGCCTACAAAGTTCTTCTCATTGATGTGTCCCTTGAAGGAGCGGAGGCAGTGGGGTTTGTTGACGTTCCACAGCTTCAGCTGACTGTCTGTTGAACTGGCAGACAGACGGAGAGAACACGGTAGGCATAATGTGTAAACTAGAACATAAGAACATTCCTTCTCACCAGCACACACACACACACACACACACTTCCCATCAAAAACTGAAAAACAAACTAAATGTGCTTCTAACAGACAGAACGCCATGTCAAGAGTATTAGATTTAGAACTGTTTGTTAAATTTACAGCAGGGTCAATGTGGATTTCTTTGTAGTATTAGTTCAGTGAGAACAGCTTAATGTAATATGTATAGTATTTGAATCTACACAGTGAACTATTAAGATAAAAAAATGAAAACATTAGCCTATAGGTGAGAAGGAGACACACAAATAAAGGCGGTGTTGACTCACGCAGAGACGATTTCCTCGCCGTTGACAAATTTTGCGTAAGAAACGGCCTTCCTGTGGCCTTTGAAGACCATGATTGGTTGCTTAGTGTTGCGCAGGTCGTAGTAGTGAACACAGTGGTCTATGGATAGAATAGAACACTTTACTAAAGAGTGCTATGCAACGAAGAGGGTGGCATGTTAGAGCACTTTAGGCTATCAATAGCAGAGTGCTAATCCACCCCTCAGCAGTCCGTGATAATGCATGTAAATGGTGCCTGACTCACACGGCAAGTACAAACCACCAAACGCAGCGCTAGAGCTCTAAACCTGAGCCCTAGACAGTGTAACCAAACAATGTCTAATGCCAGCCGAGTCGCGCTTTCATCATTTTTAACAAAGCAACCCGTTTATCGACACTGGTCCTTGTCGCAACCATAGGCCACGAGTCAAAAGGACAACGCAGAGCGAACTAGAGGACGCATGGCAGTTTCACTTCCTGTAGTGCATCTCGCCGACGACGACAAATACAGAAAATCCACGGTTACAGGAAATTAGAAACAAGGTTGACGCCACCATAACAAAATAGTAACATGGAGTCACAATAATAAAGGCTGTTACAGTAGTGTTGACCATGACATGCCACAACAGAACGCTTCCTGCTTACCTGCACAGCCGAAGGCCAGGTGATACCTAGATGTAGGACTAAATTTGACGCAGCAGACATTGGCCTTGGCCTCGATACTAGCCACAGAGTTGTCAAGGTTGGTGGACCATAACTTCACTGTTACAAGGGAAATTAGGAAAATTACATTAATACATTATTTCTAAATAATAAAATAATGAAAAGCAGTATCCATGAAATATGTTGCATGCAAGTCTGTCCTTTTGGATAGACTTAAACATGATTGGTTATCTGACTGAGTGCAGGAGGAGTGATCAAAGATGACTGGACAGTCCAGAACATACACAAAGGGTTCCCACAAGTTCAAATTCCCTTACTTTTCCCAGGCTAAAATTAAAACATCTGAATGTCCATGGCCCACATGCTACCAGAATAACAGGGGTCCTCCCCCAGGAAGTTGTGAGCATAATTTGACTGTATTCTGGTAATTCTAAAGCATCAATTTGTATAATCTCTCAATCAATTTGTGGCAAAAAAAAACAAAAACCATGCACCAGGTGATTAAATATAATGCAGTAAGGCTCTCAAGCAATTCTCTTTTATTTGAACTTTTCTCACTTAATATTATTCCTGCTGAGTCAAACAACAGGCATGCTTTACTCTTTTGTCCTATAGTCTAATTTCTTATGGAAAGTAGCATCTTCAAATTTGTATGTGGCACTTATTCATGTTAGCATGTGCATTAGTGGTATTTGTTGAGACCTCTCTCTCAATCTAACACCGTCAGTATAATTTGTATGAATGGCAACTAAAAGGTAAATATACTACAAATAATTTCGACCCATAAAATAATGAATATACTTTTTGAAATTCCATGATATTACAACATTTCCATAACCAGTGGGAACCTTGTACACACGTGGGAGCCAAATGTGTCTCTCTTGTTTAATACAACGCAATTCTTCAGAGTGGAACTTTGACTAGAATATTGCTTTCTGAAAACCCAATAAGACGACAAACATTTTTATGATTGGGGCCGTAAGTTATTCTAATTTGTTATAAGTTGTTACAATTACCCCTTAGCACACTATCTTCCCCATTAGTAACACAGAATTAATGTAATCTGCCAACTTGAACAGCGGTAGTTCTTTGCCTTTTGCGTCGTCAGAACCAGATGCTAGGAGCTTGGGGTCCATAAGGTTAAAGTCAACACTCCAACACCTTTTCTCATGCTCCTGAAAAGAAAATACAACATGTGTAACATCTGCTGACACAGGTTTAAAACGCAAATCAATCAATCAATGAAAGAAGTTGAGTAGAACTCTGTAAATGTACTGTATGATAAAAGAATGTTAAGATTGCAGCGCCAGTTAGATGTGGAACATCTAACATGTGCATAGCTACTAACCTAAATGACCAGCAGAAGCTAAATACCTCTGACCCATTGCTGGGTGACATGAGTGCAGACCCCTACCTGGTAGACCTTGGAGCGCTGGCCAGTGAAGCCATCCCACAGGATCACCGTGCCCTCGTAGTCGCTACTTGCCAACAGGTTCTTATGGTAACTACTCCAACTGATACAGCTGCAGGAATAGCATCGAATCTGTTGTTTACATGAGCGCCAACAGGGTTTGGCTGTCACACGTGACTACGGATACATGTGGCTTTCGACGTGATTCAAGCGAGACATCTTTGTGGAACGTAAATATTAAATAACGTAGAAATATTTATTAAAAAATGTTTTTAGTTAAATTTGTTATTAATCTCCTTTTGATTAGAGAGACTACTTTCTAAAGCCAACAAGGGAGATGAGCAGCCAACAGTATTGTGGTCCACCTGATTTTGGAGTTGCAGGTCATCTCGTTAACGGGGTAGTGGATGTCCACCGCGTCCTGGATCACCGTGCCGTACTCAAACACCTTGATCTTCTTGGTCACGCCCGCAATGGCAAAGTAGTCACAGTCACGGTCAAACTCAATACTGAAACACAGGGAAGTGGGATTTTTTTTTGTCAAAACACTGACATTGACCGGCTGCATTGGAAGGACCTACTTAGTAATCAAACTAAAGACACGGCAAAAGGTTCATGTTTTGCTGCATAAAACAGGATGGCCGCCCGTTTCCCCATCATTCCATAACAACGTAATGCGCGTTATTGGGATGGACAGAAGCAGCTAGGGTGGAGGGGCTGGTCAACACGCAGGTCTGGCTGGCAAGTACCTGGAGACGATACTGGAGCCGTTGTAGAGGTCGCTGGCGTAGGAGAGGGTGGCCAGCGGCCGTACGGAGTTGTAGCGCGTGAACTTGGACAGACACTCCATGAAGTCGTCCAGCTGGTTGAGGTTCCTTCCTTCTTCTGAACGCACGACACACACACACACACACACCATTATGTCATGTGCCTGCAAACTTGGCAGCACCAAAGCCTTTAAGACCTATTTAATGTCAGAAATAATTAAATACTACCATTTTGTTATTGAAAAACATTTGCTGGAATATAAGCGTAATACAAAGTTGTTTTCTCACTACAGCTAGTGAGGCTCTAATACTCCTGAATGTAAAACTACATCAGAGACATTATATTGAAGGGACTTCCTCCTAAAATCCCAATCGTCAGCTTACAGTTAAACCGATTATTAAGCCTAGGGTGTAGTTGCACTGGAGCAACGCACAGTTGCGCACTCATAGAAGTATAACCTGTAGGATTGATAATACACTTTTTTAAAATTATTATTTAAGGACAATGGTCCCAGTGACCATTGAACGTGCAGTTATGCCAATGTCCTTACTGGCAAGTCTCGTCACTCGCAGCCATCTTTGAAACACCCTGGGTAGTTATTTAGGAAGACGGTATAGGCAGGTGCCTTACGTTAATGCAAACACACTTTTGGTTAAACAGGTTAATGCGTGGCAATTATAAAGCAGACGATTAGCTGTTTTTGGATTATGTTATTACTTATATATTTTCCTCAAACTTCCATTATTTGCGTTTTAGAATTCTCCCATAATAGAGCCCCATTCAAAATTGTGACATGTCTCCTCTATATAGTGGTTATGCTCTCTCACCCCATTGATTTAGAGAGGGTGTTGTTAATAACTGCCCGCAGGTGTTACCAAGATGGCCACAGAGAAGCAAGATTGCCTATAGAGTCTTTGACTGAGTTTAGGCCTACTGTATTTACTAGCAAAAATGCCAGGAATGCAAGGAATAAGTAAAAGGTTGACTGAAGGATAAACTCATTGTTAAAGCAGCATGCTTTGCCAACTGAAGAAAACATTTATGTGAAAGTGTGATAGGAAGTAATGCTTTACATGGTTCTCTATTCAGACACCTTGTGAAATCACATTCAAGACAATGTTGCAGAGCCTGTTCAAGCCACACAGGAAACAAACGTATGTGAATTACAAAGACCTCATAATAAGCTGTAGTTTGTTAGCCTGGTGTGACCAGACCACATTCACTTTGTGAATAGGTCTGGCCAGGCTCTATCGGAAAGTGTTCGCAGTCGTATCCAACTATATGGCGTAAACCTCTGATTCGTTTTGAAACTACTGGACAGCGCTGAACCACTTTGCGTTGCTACAAGTGTTTTGATCACCATTTGGAAACACCCTCGACTTCAACGTCATCTCACTTAGCCACCCTGATTGGGCTATAGCTAACGTGGGTTTCCAGACTGTAATCTCAGTGAAATAAATTGAGCTGAGAGAGTCGGGCGGAACCAGGCTAGTAGTTTGTGGGTTAATCAACAAAGACAAGTATTGCAACAGTGAAAAATACATTTAAACAAAAGATACTAGCCCATACATCTCTCATGCCAAACAGTTTTTCTTTTAAACACCAGCCTTTACTTGAGTAAATTATGGGACAAAGCCTTGGCTAGATGTATCAAGACCTGCCTACTTGACATGAAAGGTATTATTATTGACATGCACGTTGACCAACTACATAAATCAATGACTTTTTGTAGATGATTTTTCAGGTCGACGTTAAACTTATACTTAGGAATTTGTTGGGAAAGTAAATGTCATGTCTAACTGTTCACAGGTCTTGTAAATATGGTTACTGCTTAAAAGAAATGGAAAGAATGAAATTAGTGAATAAAGCACGGCACTAGTGTCATGTTGGAATTACATATGGAGTCTAGTGTGTGACACTGCAACCAACAACCAATGAAAATCTACTACAACTTATGTGATGTGGTGCTGATTAACAGAAGAGGTTGAGACCAACGATGGCACTGTCAATGGTAACAAATCCAAACAGTTGAGAGGCTCTTGGCAATACAGCGCCACAGTAGTTCGGTACCTGTAATGCGGGACATCTTGCTGGAGAAGTAGCACTGCTCCAGATCCTCAAAGTGGGCTGTCAACCGCTTCCTCCTGGACGCCAGGGTGCTGTTATACCACGTCTGCCTTTTACCCTGAGAACAGCAGCGGCGGGGGAAGAAATGCATCAGACGTGACCGCTATGCAACGCAAGATGTGCTTAATTTAAAAGAGGCTTTGTTTCGTGAAAACAGTGAGTCAAGTGTATTACCTGACTCACCTGGGCCGTTCCTCCAAACCCAGGGTGCTGGCCAAACTCTGGTTGGTCCAAAATACTACTACTGCTATAAACAAGAAGAGTCTATTAATGCAACTAGAACAAGACCAGCAAACGGATCCCCCAGGTACGTGTTATGGAGAGTCCTTGGTGAACCAACCGCCTAAGATTTTGTCTCACTTCTAATAAGTACTTGAAATGGGACAATGATTTTATTGAAACATTTTCATGGTGTCTGTTGATGTGGTGCTGTGATTGACACTGTATATTAAAATGTTGTATGTGGACTCTTCAAGCTGCCATCTTGGCCAGGCATCTCTTGTAATATATGGTAATCTTTTACCTGGCTATATAAAAAGGTGTATATAAGACGGCAGTGACACATAACTCAGGACATACTGACACAATTCAGTCAGGGCCACTACAGCGAAAAATAGTATTTGATTTGCATTGTGACTTATATTTGGAGGTATGTCTTTGTCCTGGGACCTCCCTGCCCTACCATAAGCATAAAAGGAAAGCCCTTTCCATGAGTGTACATGGAAAGCCCAAGGCAGGGAGAGCAGCAAAAAGAACCCATAGGCTACAGAACAGAGCAAGCATCAATGACAACACCATGACATTGAGTAAGACAGACACAGCATGAACGGAGGAGGTGGGTCGTAGGCTAAGGACGTTTAAATAAGCGCCCTGACTAGTTGGGCCAATAGTATGGTTAGCAGTGATCAGCTGAGCAGTCTGGTCACTGAGATCAGAGGGCAATAAGATGATTGAGATCAGATTACATTTGAGATCATGCATGGCCTATGCACGATCACCATGCTTGATTTTTTAATTTTCAGATGATTTTAGCTAGTTTTAGCAAGCTATGTAGGTCTCTGCTTAATGCATTTTAGCTAAGTAGCTAGTTCAAGATGCCTAGCTTTACCACCAACCAGTATGTGTTCACAGCTAGCTAGCAAAGACAGACCAGCTGTACCTCGGCGCGGGTGAAGGAGCCTCGACATTAGGGACTGTGCACTCTGCTTCCATCAATGGTGAGTATAGCCCACTCATTTCCTGCGGAGACAGGCAACAGGAACAGTTTGCTTCAAATGAGCAGTCACTACGCACAGTTGATTGTCCAAGGGAACACAATTGTATTCGCACAAATGCAAATTCAAACTACAGCTACCTTCACTGGTGATGTGTGAAGCAGTGCCTGCAAATGTTGCTGGCTTATACTTTCAACAATTTATACACGTTTCCTTATTACATTATACTTGGCTACAGTGGCTCCATGAAGGGATCACTACAAGATTAGCCTGAGGTACCTTCAGAATTGGCAAACAGTGGCGAACGTTCGCGACGACCACGTTTGCTTTGGACGATTTGTGTAAACATTCCAAAAATATTATATTTAAACTGTCACACTTCGTCCATAGTCAACGTGTCTTCATCGAGAACTGCCGCCTCAAAATGTTTGCTTTTGTTCGTGGCGAGCACAATGCAAACGCAAAACTGTTTAAATGTGTTTGCAAACGTTCGCTATGTTTGCCAATTCTGAACGCGTGTGTGCGTGTGTGTGTGTGTACCTCAACACGCTTGATGTCCTCCTCTAGGAAGGTGAGCTCTCTCTGTAGCTGCTCCAGTTGCTGATGGTATGAAGAGCAAAGAGCAGGACGGTTAAAAGGGTTAAAAGCAATCGCCCAATCAGCCTGGTGCCTACGGAGAGCAGCTAACAGAAGAACCCATACCTCTCTCTTGTTCCGCCAGGCTTCTTTAAGGAACTCCATGAGGATCTGCCTCTGGGCTTCTTGGGATTCCTAGGGGAGGGGGAGGGGGAGGGGTGAGACTGATTGTTTAGATGGACTGCAAATAACCTGAATTTATATAGCGCTTTTGTGCAAAGCGCTTTTGCATTCACAAACCGATGGTGGTTGCTGCCATGCAAGGTGCGACCAACCACCAGGAGCGGTTGGGGGGGGGGGGGGGTTAGGCATCTTGCTCAAGGATGCTTACAGGCAGGTCAACACCGGGGTAGCCCACAGGCTGAGCATAGACGATGCCATTGCTTATTATTAGACCTTACCGACTCGGGATGCAAGACACGCCCATATTGGTTATGGTTGCTACTGTCCCACAAACCTTTGTAGTTTGTTCTCGCTAGTATTCCTAATGATATTGCAGTGTGCTTCTTGTCAAATAAGTCCACTGTTTCTCCGCTTCTTTAGTCAAGGATATACTGTTCCGTAACGGTATTCACAACATGAGATCCAACACTGGCTGTAAATGCTATTCTGGCTGTTACAGAATAAGCATTAAACAGCTACGTTATTAAAAAGGAACGCATGTTTACGCTTTCTTACTGTACCGTTAACAGACGTGTGTTTGTTGATGCTGTTCACGTTCAGCCCAGCCACCTCCCACAAGATTTTAGTCCACCGTAACTTTTGTTTAGCCAACTGTGTATCCTGGCGAGCTTCCTGCTGTACGGTACTGTACACTATAGTCTGACTCTGGCATGATATCACTTTGGAACTGCACGTTCCCCGAAAAACGCATATATAACGAATAACTGCTTTGTTTGTAGGGCATCAGGCGTTCTGGTAACCTGATTGCCTATTATTGACAGGTCGGAAAGGTCCATAAATTCTTCTCTGGTCCAATTACCGCTTCTAGCTGCTTCTTCTTCTGCACCAACAGTTCCAGCATTAGGTTGACACTGGCCAGGTCCAACTTCTCCTGGTCAGGGCTGAGCGCATCATGAAACACCTGCCACCTGGACCCGTTCTGTGGGGGGGGGTACATATGACATGGGTGTTTAAGTACAGAGTCTTTTCCAGCAAGGCTATGAATGGGTTAAGAATGCGTGTACGTACGGGATGATCCAACTTAAGTCTCTTCTCTTCGCACCTCTGTTTCTGTTTGAGGATTAGTTCATTTACTGGAATACAAGCAGGGAGAACTCGTTAAGGACAGTGTAACATTTACCATGCCGGGATTTGTGGCACAGTGGTTTTCTACACAGAGTTAGGCAGAACACTTTAAAGGGCAAGCGGTTGCATTTCCCATGGGAAGAGGATTTTTTTTAAGGGGTGCCACGCCTCAGTTCTTGTAAACTGCAACATGCAAGGTTCCAGATTTACAAAGCCTGCTGCCCACTTGTTGCTGAGCATTCTGACACTTCACTGTACATTGCCATTGTCACAATCTGGACACTGGGCTAGTCATTTCCACCAGCTGCTGAGAAGAAAGCTGGACCTACCGAGGAAATTTGGATACAGCTGGTCCACGCTGTCGACAATGTAGTTACACTTGGGACATCTGTTGCTTTCCTCAAGACTCTGGCGGATGCACTTGAAGCTGCATTAGCAGGAATAAGAAAAACGATTGCTTTAAACTTGCATTTGTTTGTTTAACGGTATTGTCAAAACAGAGGAGCTGGGAGCAGCTTTAATGAACTGTATTTTTCCTTTACACTGATAACAGCCATTAGTGTCTATTCATGTATCACATTGCAATTCATTCATTTTGATGTATATATCAAAGTCAATAGCTGATTGTGACTCTGTAAACTTGTTACACTAGGCGTTCTATAAACATAAAAGTACAACTAATAAAACAGCTTCTATTGTTCATAGTGAAACATGCAGTGATGGGCAAGAGCTGATTATATTGTTAAGAAAGGCACGTTACTGTTCAGTACTGTTCAGTTTATACTGGTGATTAAATTATATACATTTATCTGTGAAACATTTGCCCCACTTAAACAACAATTATAATAAAAGCCTTACAACCTTTGTCAAATGACACTTACCAGAAACTGTGCCCACACTTTGTCATGTGCGCCTCTTCAATCATCCCGAAGCATATGGGACTAGACAACAAAACGGTAAAAGATGTTGGACATACAATCATTTAAAACTAGACCAGTTCCAATGACAAAAACGCCTAATGGCTGGTAATCAAAAGAAGCATACCATCTTGTGAAAACATACATGCGTACTCAACTACAGTAAATAAAACCTACCAGACAAAATCGTTGCTTTTATCCTCGTACGAATTCACTAGACCGTTGTAGAGCGGTGCTGGGTGGAGGGATCTCCTTTTATTGCTGCCCGAGGAGGCTGTGGGTCTGCTAAGGGAAGCCAATCCACCCCTTGATGACTGCACGACGGCCAGGACTGGCACTGGCAAGCCCCCATCGCTGGCTGCTACCACCGTATGAGAGGGCACGGTATTTCCAGAATTGTTCCCATTGCTTGTGGCGTTGTCCCCATTAGCGCTTGTGTTCGCAGAGCTTCCAGTGCTGCTGTTACTTGTGCTGGGCACCGAGCTCGCCCCTCCAGTGATTTGCTGTGGCCGGTTACTTGACATTATTCAAGACCGATTATGAACGCCCCTCCGAAGAAGTCCGACAAACTGGTTTTCAAAGCATCCGGACTACTGTGTTATTTCACTTACTTAGGAGGCTGGCTTGTTGTCTAGCTAGCTTGTATGCTAGCCCTGAGATAAAGCAAGTGTCCTGAACATCCAGCGTATCTGGAAGTACCAGTGCCAGTTTCAATTTTGTTAACGTCTGTATAATTTAAAACAGGCGTATTATATAGCGGTACTCCGAAATGACAAGAATGTTGAAACAGAAAAAAAGGAACAATCTGCGCTGTTCAGTGGATTAGCTAGCAAACTACGTTGAGTCAGTTAGCGGCAGACAGAGGAATCCCTCTGTTACCCACTACCAGGTGCTGAAACTATGCGTAATTATTCACGAGTGTGGAAGACTGCCCCCTAACGGTTAGGAGTTTATTTAGACAGTCCAAATGTCTTCTGTAACTGTCAAGGTAGCCTATTGTCTGCATTTATTCAGAACACGGTAGGCGTTCCTTCAAATGCGTCATTTTGTTGCATTTTATATTTTCATGAAAACCTTTAAAGACTAAATGCATTGCAGTTGTTCCAGAAAAGGCTGAAATATTGTTGTTGTAGCCTGATCTGTGTGTTCATGTCAAACATGAATGCAGTCTCATTGTTTATTTACAGTAGGCTAGATGTTATTAGGACAGCATCACTGCTTTCCATCAGAAGCAGACAAGCAGTTGACATTCATGATGAGCACCCAATGATTAAGCCAAGGAAAATGTGCTTGTCATCCAACCATTCACCTGCAGCTTTGCAAATAAAACCTAAAGTCCATTAATTTATTCACACTCACAGTTTATCCTGCCGACTACTTACGTTTCCACTTTTAGTTCCACTTGGACAAATAAGGGTCCTTCTTGTATGTGCAACATGGATTTTCCCATGTTTGTATTTGTGGTAGAAGTTAATATGTATCATTTTGTAGCTCAGTTAGGAGCGAGGAAAAATACTGGATACATTGAAGACTAAGGAAATTTGCTTGAGAAGGACCACCCTGAAAAATGTCATCAGTATTTCTTCTGATCAAAATATAGCATATAGATCCATCGACAGGTCGCCCTGCGCATTCTTAATTTAAAAATAAAAAGTTTTAGAAAAAAATGATGAAAACAAAAAATAACAACACAAAAAAAAAAAAATCCGTGAATAGGATAAATCAAAATCAGTAATGTCAGATATCTTGAAAATACAACACAAACACTTTGGACAACGTGACAATGGCAGTGACCTAGATTTGAGCAAATGCTTGTTAACATATTATAGTTATAGCCTATGCCTTGCTAAACCAATGGGGTGTCCCCCACAATTACAATGTTGCAACAAAGCCCTGCCTGGGTTTCATACTGTATAAATCCATGGGTCCCCTATGGCCCCCAGAGCAATAGTACCCCAAACTGTAAGATTATTTGTTTTATCTTAGCCTATGGCTAATGTTTTGGAGTTCGCTTAGAACCTTTAATAATTTAATATAGAATATTTTGAAGATTTGATTTGATTTTTAGGCTTTGGAACAGTTTGAGGTCAAATTGCAAAGGAAGCCACATACAAAATACTCAACAGATCCTTTGACTATATCTATGCTACCTATATGCTGTATTTACAGACATTTTATCCCCCTCTATACAGCTTAGCCCCCTCCCAACCCCGCATTTACTATTCTTTTTCTTTTTTTTTTTTACTACTGCCACTGAAAAGGCCTGCCTTTATTATTCTCTCTTTTGAATTTGAGCCCCCTTAGGGGGGTTAGAGAGCGATATAAAGGTAAAAATGAAAGGATGAGTGACATGACAGGGAAAAAATAATGAAAATAATGAGTGTGTGCAAGAAAGAGTGCCGGGAGGGGGGGTGGGGAGGGGGGTCTGTGTTGGGGGGTCGCTGAGGTCGGACCCTACACGCTCAGATGAAGGATAATCTGTAGAGGGCTCTTACAGTGGGGGGTTAGGCCCCACAGGAGCCCACTCATTCAGGCTTCCTCTCTCTCACTTACGCACACACACACACGCACATGCTAGTGCACACACACACACACACATTACTCTTTTACACACTTCCACTCATTCATTTTTATCCTCCCATACCGTCTCTCTCTCTCTCTCTCTCTCTCTCTCTGTCTTCTAAATGGCTTCTCCCGCTTTTTTAAACCCCCTTTCTTTTGCCCCACCCCCCTCAACCTTCTTCCAACTTCCAGCCCCTCCCCAAACATACTTGCAGCTGGATTTCAAAGGCCAGTCTACTGGTAGAAAAAGCTGAATGTGTAGAAGGCCCAATCCCTCAGTCAGGCAGGGTGGGATTGAGGAATTCCGGCCTCCCGCTCTTTGGGAAACGTTTTTTTTTTTTTTTGCCCCTTCTGGGGCCCCTTGCCACAACTGCCAGAGGCATCCTCTTCCATCTTCATCTCCAGCCTGTAGCTGCCCTGACCCTGTTTGCAAACTGAGCCTGAAAATGTAAATGACAATTTAAAAAATGTGATATAAAACAGTAGGGGCCGGCCAGCCATCCAAGTTGGCTTAACGTTTTAGAGGCAAGGAACCACTGTTTTTTATGTAATTGAAAAAATCTCATGAATTAATGAACAAATATATATGGAGAAAATAATCATTAGGCATTACAACGTGACATGCATGAGAAGACATAGGTCAGAAAGTACAGATTCTCATGTGCATGAATAACAACTGTGTTTAATATCTGTGTTTTCAAAAACAGATAAAAATAGATTTCCAAGCTGTGTATGAATATGTTTTGAAATAATGAAGGCCTTGGTTTATTTCTCTGTGGAGCCTACTATGTCCTTAAAATATAAACTTGGATAGAAATTGTTTGGACGCTCATAAAAAAAAAAGAAGTAATTTTTATGTGACTTGCAGTAGATTATTACATGTAAATTACTGTGACACTGTGACACCGTCCTTCTGTCTCGGCTGAGTGGACATGGGAGTTGGGCTCAGAGCAGGTAACATTTTTAGTTGATAAAACTATTCATGTGCAAGACAGATGTGCTGTCTGTCTCTGCTCTATACGGCTGGGGAGAGAGAGAGAGAGAGAGAGAGAGAGAGAGAGAGAGAGAGAGAGAGAGAGAGAGAGAGAGAGAGATATAGTATAT
>JAODLL010000934.1:0-13582 GCA_026546735.1 Forbesichthys agassizii | reverse complement strand
CCCCCACCCACACACACCCCCCCCCCCCACCCCCCCCACCCCCCACCCACACACACACACACACCCCCCACCCACCCCCCACCCACACACACACACACACACACACACACAGGGAGGGAACAGTACAACATTGTTCCCGACTTCCTGAAAGTTTGAATGAGGATCACAGGCACCGGAACCTTCTGCTGTCTGTCCATATGTCTGTCTATATGTCTCTCTCTCTCTCTCTCTCTCTCTCTCTCTCTCGCTCTCCTCTCTCTCTCTCTCTCTCTCTCTCTCTCTCTCTTTCTCAATTCAGGTTTTATTTACAAGTTAATTTCTCAGGTAGCCAAAGCAACAACAACAACACTAAAATCTATACAATACATACATTGAACATACATGGAATTAATAAACACAGTGTGATTACATTATTATTGCGTTTTTACAAATACTGACAGCTCCCTATTGGCATGTCATTGTCTCTCTCTCTCTATGGGGATCACCGGTGTGTGTGCGTGTGTGTGTGTGTGTGTGGGGGTGGGGGGGGGTGGCAGGGTAAGGTCTACTCTACACCATAAAGGAAGACAATGATTCCACACACAAGCCGAGACAGAATTGTATCACCTTTTCTCTATAGCATTTTCTTGTGAATGCCAGGTGTCTCTGTGGAGATGCTGACCTTGTTGGGCCGAGAGAGGTCAGAGGTCCCGTCGTCATTAGTCAGGCAAGCTAACGCTAGCTTATGTCAACACCAAGAACGGATGCAGTGCTACTGGTAGCACTGGTGCTTAGCCTCGCGAGGCTTCAGTTTAATTTCACAGTGAGAACCAGTCTGGAACGCCTCAGAATCATTTTGAATGTGTCCGAGTAGCAATTGAACTTCAGCGTCGTGTTTATAGCTACATGGGCGTGGTTTAGGTGTGCCCACAGAGAAACCGACCAGATGGTTCATCCAATCAACAAGTGTTTTTTTGAATGTACAGCCATTCACAGACTTGTTTAAATGTACGGCTCCCCAGATGGACTTGTGACAACAATTCCTGTGGCATGTAAGGTTAACCCATGCTACCAAACCTCTCAGTTGGTCGCACTAGCACATGATTTGTATTTTTGTATTATAATTAGCATGGTGAGTTTCCTACAATGGCGGGGGCTGCATTCCCTACATTACGCACACAGAAGACATCCCCTTTCTACCGGAACTTGTATGCCTACCGCATTAGCCCTTGTGCTGTTCAACATGCACACTCAGCAGATTTGTCTGAGTTCCGCCGTGTCATCTGACGATTATGAAATCTCACTTATAATAATATAATAATAATATTTATGCAAGACTGCAGCAATTGTAATACATAATAATAGTAATAATTTCTGCTAAAAAGCAAATGTTTGGTAATTCTATTTTACCGTATTTAGTTTAGCCTAGCAACAAGCTATCTATACTACGTAAACAAACTCAACACGGGGAAACCAACTGAATTTGGCTGACTTTATTTTTAGCGACATTCATTATTGTAGAACTAGAGGGTCAAACACAAAAAAAAATACCAAAAGAGGTTATGAATTATTGATGCTACAACAATCATTTACTACACTAGGCTACTCGTTTTTTTATTTGATAAGCCACGGAAGATTGTGAGAATGTGACGGCAGTTCTTTCCCGGTCTATTACCACTATAGTTTGGTTCGTACATGAGTCGGTGTGACTACTGACTTTACAGCCATGAGCATCAATGTAGAACATTGTTCAAACTGTAAAATCTATCTTATTTAATGTTGGCTTGTTATTGTTGTGGAGACGGAGCACCGTTCACTTGAAATGGTTCGTTTGTGTGTGGTAGTGGAGCGTGTGGAGCGGACAGCGCCGCTTTAAACTGCAATTTTGGAGCGGCGCTCTCTCTGGTACTTAAAATACTAAAGAAATAAATGTAGTCGCACTTTAAAAAAAAAATACATACGACTTATTGGTTACAGTCTGGAGCCCTGACCCTATGGCATTGAAGGAGGAGGTGTTCTCATTTTGATAGGGTTCAAATATACACAGCCTTTCTCTACACACCATACACCTTTAACTAACTCAGTGGTTCCCATGGGAATGGGATAAAGGCTGCCACTAAAGGCGTCATGTGGGGGGCAGTTGATCACATCACACTACACCCCTCCCCCCCACCCCCACCCCACCCCCTGTCCCCAGTAAGTGGGTGATTTGGTGTTTAGTATGGCAGCCAGGGGTCGTCCACACACACACACACACAGACACACACATACACACTCACACGCACAACACACATGCAAATGCATATACACAGTTACACACATATAAACTCACACACCCACACACACGGTGTGGGACGAGACGTGCACCGTTCGGTTCTCTTCTAATCCCACCATGTCAGCCGTGGGGGGCTTAGCTTGAGCGAACGACCTTGTTGCTAATGGACCAGGAGAGCTGGGAGATGATCTGTGTGTTTGTGTGTGTGCGTGTGTGTGTCTGTGTGTGTGTGTGTGTTAGAGAGAAGATGGAGTCATTGTGTGTGTCTGTGTGTCTGTGTGTCTGTGCGTGTGCGTGTGTGTGTGTGTGTGTTAGAGAGAAGATGGAGTCATTGTGTGTATGTGTGCGTGTGTGTGTATATACACACACACGCGCGCACACACACACACACACACACACAGACAGACACGCACACACACATCCACACACACACACGTCTTCACAACTGCAAACACAGATCGGTGTTCATATACACACAGATATTCACACTCGCGCACAATTATATGATCACACACTCACTCACACACACACACACACACACACACACACACACACGCACATATACACAAACAAAGGCTCACACACACCCTTAATAACAATTCATCTGTCATTCGGAACCACCTAAACAGGGAGTGTGTTTTGGCATCGGCGCCAGAGAGAAAATTTGGTCCGCTTCCACATTTACTCTAGTGACTTAACCCTGTAATCCTCAATACTGATACTGTAACCCTACCTGCTGTTATATAATGGTACTTACTGTAACCCTACCTGCTGATAAATACAGTACTTACTGTAACCCTACCTGCTGATAAATACTGGTACTTACTGTAACCCTACCTGCTGATATATACTGGTACTTACTGTAACCCTACCTGCTGATAAATACTGGTACTTACTGTAACCCTACCTGCTGTTACTTATTGTAACATTCCCTGCTGCTAAACTGAGCGTTTAGTGATTCAGATGAAACATGTATTTTATAAGTATATGTACTCCTTATAGACATGGTCAGTCATCCTCGAGAATGCTTGCTAACTTTGAAGTAAAATCAAAACAAGTGCACCTCTCCCTTCGACGCTCCCTCAGAAGCTCCGCCCCACACATTGGAAACGCAGGGTATTGTTGTTTTGTGCAGTCTGTTTGTGTTCCTATTTGCGGGTTGTGTAGAAGGAACTTAGAATTTTGTGAATTTGACATAAAGTGTATTAGCTTACAATTGCGGACTATACCTTTAAGCACAGTGATTATGGACAGCTGCAGAGGCAGACGCAGGGCACCGTGAGTCACTCTCTGAGAATAGAGGCAGCATGTTGAGACTGTTGAGACTCGGCCCGCCGCTTCCCGTAAGAACCCTGCCGCTGGCACACAATTAAGAACAAACATGAAAGGAGAAGGAGAAAAAGGTTGAATTAGGAAACAAATAAATGATGACAGATGTGTGTCTCTCTCGCTCTTTCTCTCTCTCCCCCCCTCTCACTCTCTCTCTCTCTCTCCCCCCTCACTCTATCCCTCTCGCTCTCTCTCTCACCCTCCATTGAGTTTCAGACTAGGGACACTATTAGACATCTCCACCACTACTATTATATTAACCCTTTCAGAGAGCAGATAGTGTGGTGCTGAAGGTCCTGGGTTCAAGCCCTGAAGTCGACCTGTACGTCGACCTGTAAGCATCCTTGAGCAAGATGTTGGATGAGCTTGGCTGTCCCAGTCAGCTCTCTCTTCTCATTGGTTGTGACGGTGTGATGTGATATGATTGGCTGTCCCAGGTATTGCTCTCCTCTCATTGGTTGTGACGTTGTGCTGTGATTGGCTGTCCCAGGCATCTCTCTCCTCTCATTGGTTGTGATGATGTGATGTGATTGGCTGTCCCAGGCATCTCTCTCCTCTCATTGGTTGTGATGATGTGATGTGATGTGATTGGCTGTCCCAGGCATCTCTCTCCTCTCATTGGTTGTGACGATGTGATGCGATGTGATGTGATTGGCTGTCCCAGGCATCTCTCTCCTCTCATTGGTTGTGATGGTGTGCTGTGATTGGCAGGTGCGTAGTCAGGGCGTCACAGAGGAGCTGAAGTGCCTGAGCTTGCTGAACGCCCTGGACAAGGACCAGGACATCCCCGAGCAGCTGGCCCAGCTCTTCGGAGAGCCCTGCATCAAGCTGGCCGAGGGCATCAAAGCCTACATCTCCAAGGTAACTCGGTGGTACAGTAGCCAGTTTTTAACTTAATTAATTTCATTTTAATTAAATGTTTTCACGGTGCCATCTTTTGGCCATATGTGTATGTCGCTTCAGAATATAAATTGCCAGACCAGCCATACGACTAAAACTAAGCACAACTTAGTCTTAATCTGGTCATCTTGATAGCTACATTGTATCTGTGAGCAGGTGTGTAAAACCACACAGAGCGCTGACACAAACGTTTGTCATGTTTAACACAAAGCATGCTGGGAAGATGAGCTTTTGGCTGGATTGCTGGCTTTGTCCCCAGATTGATTACTAGCACTCACTAACTCACTCTGTAGTAGAACGTTATTAAGAGCCACGCTGTTGCACACAGTTTATAAATCATGATTTAGGTTGTTTAAATGGCTTTAGTTCTGGCTTGGTTATTATTCCAAGATTCCACAACTGACGGAGGTTCTGGAAGCAGAATTGTTTGTTCAGCCAAAAATGCTGCACACAGGGATTGCACACCTAGAAGCCTGGATCAAAAAGAGCGCGTGTTAACATTAGGGAGGAACTTCTGGATCAAAAGTGTCACTACGAAAGGAGATGCAGCCTTTCGTGTCCATTTGCACCAGGTTCGGAGTGTCCAGTTGAACCGCTGCCTTCTAACAGAGCTTGAATGATGGCTCACAAAATAGAATATGGTTCATATACCAGCAGTATTCCACAGAATAGTTTGAATATGATTTACTAAGAGAAACTGTAGTCACACACACACAAACACCTACTGACTTTCCTAATCATGCGTTTGCTTTGTAAACGGGCAGCAAGGGAACTCAAACGAGGCTAACGTCTTTCACATGAAAACGCTGCATGTTCCCACATGAGGAAAGTGGATCGCTGTCACTGATCCAAGCGTAAACAGACTTGTCTGTTCCTCTGCCCGGCCTGAGCTGAGCTTTTACTAACAGCAACCGTCAGGACAACAGCGGAGGCAGAATGGAAGAGGAGGTGCGCTAACAATGACCTCACACAGGAAAGCATTTCATCTGGCCGTCTTTTTACCATACATGGGCACGCACACACACACAAACGCACACACACACACACACGCACACTCACGCACACAAGACAAACACACACGCGCCAATGCATCACGTATACAATCATGACTGGCCACGTCTGGAGTCTCTTGGTCACTAAAGCTAGCTAAACGCGGGAGCTAATGAGCTCCATGATTGCCGCAGCTGTGGGCCAGAGACTGGCGGCCGTGTGTCCAAAGACTGGCTGCTCCGGCAGCCATCTTGGTAGCGCCTCCTGCAGTTATTAGGACGACCCAGTCTAAATGAATAGGGAGAGAGCCATAACTGCACGTTCAGTGAACAACAGGACCTAAAAACTACATGTATCCAATCACCTGTCAAATGTGATTAAAAACGCCTAACGGGTTGGTGACTTTACCCATTATAAGGTTTAAAAAACCTTTTTTAACCACAGGTTATAGATTTGTTGGCTTGTGTCATTGCAACCACACGATTGGCTAAATAGGTTCAGACGTTCTAATGAAGCAGTCGATTGGCTCTTTTCCTCCACCCTCCGTGTTTGCCATCAGATATTTCTCCCATAGATTTCCATTCATAAATCTGTGAATACTAAAGTGTGTCCATCTCTTTTATATAATGTCTATGGTGCTGCCGTTATGCTGGAGTTAGAGCTCTCTAAATGCAGTCAGCATAAAAACTATGACTCAGAAATGTGGTTTGTGTGTGTGTGTGTGTGTGTGTGTGTGTGTGTATAGGGGGACATAATCCTCAATAACATGCTCCCAGTCGCACACTCTCAACCCTGCATTGGTATTTAGTCATCACCCATCAGACGTAGCTAGCAGCGCTTTTTAAAACCTCGTCCGTTTTTAACCCCCCCCACCCCCCACCCCCCCCCCCACCACTCTTCTGCTCTGCTTGTGTGGTAGAATCAGTGAGGCAGGCTCCTAGCATCTGTTGACAGCACTGGAGGGTGAAAGGAATGTCAAGTCTGAGGCGGAGGTTCTGCTGTAGAACAGACAGGCAGGATAATAGTTAGGCAGGCTAATAGTTAGGCATGATAATAGTTAGACAGTAGAATAGTTAGGCAGTATAATAGTTAGGCAGTAGAATAGTTAGGCAGTATAATAGTTAGGCAGTAGAATAGTTAGGCAGTATAATAGTTAGATGGGATAATAGACAGAATATTAGGCAGTGTAATAGTTAAACAGGCATGCAGTCAAGGTAGTTTGGAAGGATGGGGGTAGGGTGGGGTGGGATTAGGCTGACATGGGACGCCCTGGTATTCCAGAGGTAACCCCAGCAGCCACAGCTGAGACCAGAGAAGGTCAAAGGTTTCGTTCCTCCAGGAGCTAGCCAAAACTAAGCACATTCCACGATGATACAGAGCATATACGATACACCTCAACCTTAACAGGCTAGTGCCCACTTAGGAGTCAGGGCAATATTAGAGGGGCATTCAATAGCTATGTATACATGTACATGTATATATTACATTACATTATGTTGCACCTTGGCTACTGCATCTGTAAGCATGTATTAGTCGACAGATTAGATAGATAGAAAGCACAATCCAAATATAGACTTAAAACATATTATTATTGGACTTCTTGTTGGTTATTGGACTGCCGAATGTGTAAAGGTGCCTATTAACAAATACTGAAAATGTGTACTTCCTGTAATGACACAGATACTGTTTCCTGTTGCGTAACCTTGAAGTGTTCAGGCAGAGACATTCCCTAGTGCTTTGTAATGGCCTATAAACAACCCCTTCCTCTCCGAGACACAGAAATCGTCATCTTCCGGCAGCTCCGAACCTTGAGCGCATCGGGAGCCGAATACATCATCGCCATGGGAACCCGTTTATGGGATACCATCTCTTCTGGCAAAATGTCCCGGTCGACTAAACTCTGAAATGTCTTTTATTCCATCCTCTACCTCGTTCTGTGCTATAGTCCGGTATTCCTTTTTTTTGCATTAGTCGGGTGGTTACACCTCATGGACCACGAATAGAGTCACCACACACACACACACACACACACACACACACACACACACACACAGACAGACACACATAGTCACTACACTATAATTACCTTTTTAACCTTTTTTAACCAGGTGGTTCCTTGAGATTATAAATCTTTTTTCCAAGGGAGAGCTAGCCAAAATGGCACACGGCAACAAAGTTGGCAAATGGTAAATGGTACAAATGGTAGACTACGGTGAGAATAACTTTTTAGATAGAAGCACACACGTGATGTTTGACTATTTAAAAGAAACGTATTCTAGTCAAGAAAGTCTCAGTTTGGCGGGGCTTCTGAAGGAGCAGCCTAACGAACGCACTCCCACACACACACAGGGGCAACAGACGCTCTCTAGTGTTGTTAGTGACCCCCCCATGTGCCAGTCTATCCATCGTCCATCGCTCCTCCAGCTCTCCCTCCCCCCCACCTCCCATCTGTCTCCCCCCTCCCCCCTGCGTCAGGGCCAAGGTGTGGGTGGGCCGAAGGACAGGTTCCTTCCAGTCTGCAGAGCCTTTGTTTGACTGAGAGTGAAGGAAGGCAGGAAAGGATCGAAAAAAAAAGAAGTGGTAATAAATTGCCGGAAACTGGATAATCCAAACTGGAACGGCTTCACTTGTGTTAGAGAGAGACGAGTTTCGTTCAAATTCATCAGTGTTCTCGCTCCCCCTCTGCCGGTTTGGTCCAGTTTATCTACAGCTATCTCAACTCTATAGTCTCAAAGAGCTTCATCGGCTTCTTTTATTATGATAGCAATGTGACGAGACTCAGGAGCTCACCTCATTCACAGCTTGTTAGGCTGATTTGACCATTTGAGAGTGAACGTGTATACAAATTGCCAGTTTGGAGTCTAATGTGAAAACGTGCGATGTAACAAAATGAAAGTCTTCCACTAAGCCCACTGGAATTGAGTTTGAACTCATCCTAATCCACCCATAACAGGCTTGCATCCGTCCAACACTGCGCAGTAGCAAATACAGCTCTCTTGTTCTTAAAACAGTTGTTGAATGTCTCGCCTAAGCACCTTTCTTTCCATTCTAGTCACAATTGGCTGCTGTGATGAGTCACAGCAGGTGTTTGACATGAACACAAAGAGTGACTTCAGACAGGATCGCCGTAGTCAAAGAAAAGATGCATTCCCAGTTAGTTGAAGCATTATGGCTCTGTTCTCTGACCTCCGTGGTCGTCCTTGTTAGTACATGGAAAGCCCAAGGCAGGGACAGCAGCACAGGACCCCCCATACAGAACAGAGCAGGCATCGCTGACAACAAACATGGAAATGATTAGGACAGACACATGCATGGGATTAGGAGTTTGTTGCAGGGGTGGTGGTGGCTTTCAAAGTGCTTACAGTGAGTACGGAGAGGTATGGTATTAAATAAGGCTCCCAGAACGACAACGACATATATATATATATATATATATACAGTATATATATACTGTATATATAGTTCAGAAGCCCGCATAACAGATTTGCAAGACAGTCAAACCCAGACTTGTTATGCTTAGTTTCCCAACGTAAAGTTCACTGAAGTGCATACGTTTGTAGTTGGTTGTCAATCAACATACCTCTCTAGTAAAGTAGGCGGGTCTTGATGCGGTTGGTCAGCGCTGTGTCCCAGACTTTACGCAAGTAAAGGCTGGCTCAGCAAGACTACACTGGCTGTAGTTTGAAAGGTGTTATGGATCAGACAGCCTACTCATGCATGTTGTGGAAAGAGGGCTCGTTTATCAAAAGATACGGTGAGGTTTCAGAGCCAGAGTGTTTTATATATTTTTCTTCGTAAGAGCAGTGTGTTTATCTAGCAGGCATGTTTATAAAATGCTGTTTCTTTCCCCCCTCCTCCATTTATGCTGTCAGCAGAAACCAATACAAATATTGATGTGTGGTGTTTCTCTTATCCTGGGAATATTTGCTAAACACAAAAAGCTGCATTTTTTTAGACAGTGATTGTGGTATACTGTATATAAAAATAGATATGAAACAATTCCCCTACGCTGTTTTTCCTAACCAAGCCCATTGCTCCAGCCATAACAATCCCATATCTCTGACTGTGGCAGAATCATATCACTTATGCATGTTTATCAGACATGAATTAAGTGCTTTTGACTCCCACAACGAATGTATTCAGCATTACACCTGCTTAATGCCGCCCTACTACCAAATATTTACCTCCTTCCTGAGGCCAAGGTCAGTTCAGTCAGCAGTTGCTAACAGAAACATTTCCCTGCTCAAACCAAAAGCTGACAAATAACAAGCCACGTTCAAATATGTGTAGTTTCCCCCAACAGCGACACCCGACTACCCACTCCTGTATTATGTAAACAAAATAGAACTATCAGAGTTTAAAGCAGGGTTAGTCATCTTCGAATGCGCTTGCTAAGTTCGAGCTCAAATCAAAACAAAACTCTCTCAGAAGCTCCGAGCCACACATTGAAATGCATTGTGAAGCCAACAGTGTTTGCCACTTTGTTTACGTTCATATTTTCGGACCCAGGGCTCAGCACACACAGAGAACGGTAAGCTAGCAGAATGCGGGGAGATATTTGGTGAATTTGGCAAAGCTTAGTTTACAATTAGCTTGCAATAGCCGACTACGCCTTTAAGCAGTGCTGACTAAATATAAATCAAGTATAGCCTTTGTGGCTGAACGCAGACAAAGGTTGTTGTTCCACTTGTTGTTGTGACGCTTAGTTGCACCGCCTGAGTGATAGGGTTGGCTTGCGTTCTTCTCTGCTCCTCCCCACCGACGCTCCTGTTTGATAAATAATTACATAGTTAATTAAATGGCCTATAATGTAAGTCTTGTTTCTTCAGACTTCAATAATCCAATCCACCTAACAACACCACACAAGAGTCAACAGCAAGAAAAGCTGTTTGGCACTGTCAGAGAAGATTTGGCAAATGTTTCATGGGCGCAGCCCACAAACACAGCTCTGCTGCTCATCCCCCAAAAGCATGTTCCTTACAGATGGGGCACCATTTAAAAGGGAAATAAATATAAATAGATAAATAAATAAATATAAATATTATAATTATTTAGAAATATAGACAGTAAATATGATTTAGATTTATTGCAAAGAAGCATTGTTACAATGAAGAAATAATCCATCAAACACATATTTCCTTACTTTTTGTGTTATGTTTATATTTTGCAACTTTATAAACGTTATATGAAAAGTACATGCATTTTGACTGCTCAAACCTTTTCACATACAAATCAGGGTGACATGTTAACAGTGATTAAATTATTTCATCACGTTTTTTAAAACCTACGTCATTAAGTATTTCAGAAAATGTCTTTATTTATCCCTACTGTGCTCCAGTGACAGGTTCCAGGCCTAATAAATATCAGTTATGTAATTCCCAGTTATTCTATTTGTACATGATACTGAGGATACCTCCAGCGTGAAGCAACAGGTGTTGTGAAAAACACATTGTACACATACAGTATATTAAACTTGCAATTAAATATTTTAAGTTAGGAACCTGTGACATTCTCCTACATACAGTATATAAAACATTCAATCTTTTAAGTTAGAAACTTGTGACAATGCTTGCTGGCATGCAATCATCTTATTATCACCAATATTACCAGTTAGGTACAGATAGCAATGTTATGCTATCTTATGTTAGCCTAGCCTCACCTTTCCACCCCGAAGGAAAAAGATACGTTTCAAAATAACGTAACGATAATGTGTTTGATTATTAACCTTGAGTACACTGGTCTTATTGGCACTGTTAATCGAAAATAATATTAAGCCGTATTCCTAGAAAAGGCGCGTCAGCAAAACGGACACCTGTGAAATGAAACTTAAACATGTAGGTTTAAATGTCTGTACAATGGCCCCACCCGTGGCCTAGTTCTACACGGGTTACATCAGCGCTTAAGACTTTCACAGAGCTTGAGTGTCATGAGGGACAGAAGCGAGCAGAACCGATTCAAGAACTTGTTGTTTTGCTGCTCCAGGCTTTATGGTCAGTGTACATTTGCATGTACAGTTTATATAAAAAAGGTACAGCTTACCTGTGAAGATGATATGTGTGTGTGTGCGTGCGTGCGTGTGTGTGTGTCTGAGAAATTTGCGGTTATTGTCATTAGTGGAACTGCTTTTTTTTTAAAAAGGTACCAATCTATTAATCTCCTGTGTGTGCCTTGTAACTGTTTCCTCAAGTGAACTCAGGAAGTCCTGATGCCAGTCTGGCTCGCTATCAGAGACTGGCATCGCGTTGGCGAGCAGCTCTTTACCTGCGGTGAAACTTTGACTTGTTGTTTACTCGTCAAGTCCTAACACATGAGCTTTCTTCCCAACACTGCTGTGATATTCTCACCCATCTTGTTCTAATACAACTCTGTCAGTCCAAGGGAATTCCCCCCCCCCACCCAATCACCTCCACCCTCCCGAAAAGAAAATCTCCAAACTCAAAATGACAATGAATAAAGAAGGTGACTCCATCGAAACCAGGAAACAGACACTGTAAAGGTCGTTGTTGAACTCCAATCCAGCGCAGTGACATCAGTATTACACACGCACAATAGATTGGTCTATATTAAGTGTCTTGCCGTGCCTGCAGTTCTTTAAGGCGAGCCATAAAAACACTGGACATGCATCAAAGCTGCTGGCAGGAGCAATTGTTAACATACAACTAATCAACCACAGTCGGGTTACTGAATAGCATTAACCGGCTTCCAAACATCTACTTAGTGAATGCCCAAAGGTCTGCATTCTGTGTGCATACTGCATAGAAGTTGAACATAAGCCAGGGGAATAAGATCTGTCTCAGACAAGTCCCAGAGTAATGGAAGCTTTATGTTTATGTCGAACATATTTGGCATGTTATCCAGAGGGAATATAGAGTGAGTTCAACTGGCTTAAAGCAATTACGTCGCTGGCATACGCAGTGCGTTAACCACACAGCACTTACAACACATTTGCCTATTGTACAGAAGCTTCTAGAAGAGTCACATGAGGAGAAATCATATATACTGAATGTTCCTAAGCTTATTTCATGAACCTTGTTGACGTTTGGTGTTCTGAGGTGATGACAGTGACAACATCAACAGTAGCAGCCATAGATGATTGACAAGAGGCATGTTTGGGCTGACTGTGTATTTTACAAGGCCTTTCCTCTGGATAATCCAGTAAATGTCTTTTAGCTCCATTTCATTTGAAGAAATACATGGCACCTTCAGGCCTGCTTTGAAAATGTGAAGCCCCTGGTTGGGCAAGTCAACTTTTCAATGCACGATCAACAACAGCGATAAAGCACTGCATTCTGCTGCCTTAGTCGGGCTTGTCCAAACCCCGAGTTCCTATGGCTATTTAAAGTGCCATCCTTCAGAGCACACACCTGCTATTCTGACTTTGAACCCACTGTCTGTGGAGAGAGACATCACATAGATCTTGTCTCTGTGTGGCCCTCAACAACTTTTCCTCCCCCCGACCAACTGACATCACAGATGAAGACGTTTGACTGTGTTTCATTATTCATTGATTTGTTTGTTTGGTTTGAGCATGCCTTGGTGTCCTATTGGTCTAGGTCTCGAGGGAGTCCTACACATACAGTGAGTGTAGGATGGAAGGCAGACCGGACCGCACGGTGTTGTTTTAGGCTGTTCTCCCATTTCATGCCTATAGAAAAGCCCTCAAGGGATAATATGCGGTCAGGCACAGTGTCTATACTATACAGTGTACTGTGTACTCTAGTATCTAAAAAGGACAGTAAAAATACACCCGTTGTATATAAAGCTATGAAGTTTGGATCAAAGTGAGGTCAACTGAAACATTACAGCAGTTAGGACTAAATAACATTTCCAAAATACTTCTTACTACGAGGGGAGATGTCAAAAGCACAAAGCGAGTACATGTTGGTATCAATAGCACATCTTGATGATATAAATCGTTTGGTAAAACATTAAAGCGAATCAAACTGTTCTTAAAACTATAACAGACTTCTACTTTTTCTATAATTGTTAAAAGAGGTTGTTTTGGTGATTGGTATGAGAGAGTTTCTTTGTTTGTTTGTGTGTGTGAGAGAGAGAGAGAGAGAGAGAGAGAGAGAGAGAGAGAGAGAGAGAGAGAGAGAGAGAGAGAGA
>JAODLL010000932.1:0-13583 GCA_026546735.1 Forbesichthys agassizii | reverse complement strand
GTTGTCACATGAAAAGATATGCTCACATATTTGCAAATATGTGAAGGGTGTACTCACTTTTGTGAGATACTGTATATCTATCTTTATATATCACTCATCCCTTTCTCATCCATAAAGTCTATCTCTTTCTGAATCTGGAAGTGTATCACAGTAGTACTGCTGTCTGAGGAAGGTCTGGCCTGCAGCGGTGTGTGTGATCCACAGTACATCTTTCTGCAAGTAGCAGACCTTAAACACCCCCTTTTATCTACACCCACCGCACTAGAGAGAGAGAGAGAGAGAGAGAGAGAGAGGGGGGGGGGAGAGAGAGAGAGATTTCTTGATGCCTATAGCAGTGTTCAGTCAGTAGTGTGTGTGTGTGTGTGTGTGTGTGTGTGAATAGTGCGGTGCACACAGCTAATTCTTCTGTCAACATCGTATACTGTGCTTGAAAACACTATAATTGGTCTTATTTTCCACGCATTTTTGTGCTTAGCGCTCTAAACTTTATCTATGAACACAAAACTTAAAGTCGTTTTCTTACAGTATGCCACTCAATTCTCTCCTAATCTATTCTTTGTAAGAATGAGAATGCACTGCATCGGATACGGGCCCTAGGTAGTTAAGATGTGTATTATTATCACATACCACCCTCACAATGTGCTAAACAATCTGACCTTTACTGTAATCACCTTAGCCTACATGCTATTAGACCCCACACAAGCATATCGCTAGCCTTTTCCTTGCTCAGAGCAGTGCGTTGGAAGGGTCAATAGACAAAATAAGGCTATTGAATGGAATATATCTGTTACACTAGACTCCCAACAGCTACTGTAGTCACCTGACTAGAACTTAAATGCTATCCCACTGACATATCACTTGGCTTACAGCAGGCAACTCCATTACTCGCGGAGGGTGTTGTAGCTCTTTTCTCGAGAGAGGAAATTGGCAGGCTTCTATACGACCATTTTGGCACGCGCGGAGGGACCCTCTCAGTTGCCCTTTAAAACACTGAACTCAAATTCAACCGCAGGGATTGACAGGGACTGTCTCTGGCTGGAGCTTTGCATTCCTGGCTAAATGGCGTGTGTGTGTGTGTTGGTTTGTTAATGGAGGTGGGTATTTGGGCACATTTCTCATCAGAGGGCCCGCAGCCTTCAAAGTTTACATATTGGCGTCAGACAGCACATCCATACTGGTAATTGTACTTCGGAAACTGTTAACTTAACCATACCCCTGTGATCTACTAATTGAGAAGAAAGTGACTGAAAGACAGGATGAGATCAAATCAAAAATCAGTATTTCTGTCCTTGCTTGCTGACTCCTTCAAGCAGCCCTTTACTCAGTTTCGTACTGCCTTATACTGTATACATGTACCTATCTGTTTTGTTTGAGTTGTTCAGGACAGTATTTTGAATATTTTACTCCAACAGGATTCTATCAACAACAGCTGCACGCCACCCGAGCAAAGTTTTCTGGATGGATATCGTATCCTTGAGTCAGTACAAGTTAACAAGAGGAGCACTCTTGTGTATGCGATATCTGTTTACTGCAGATGACTCACACAGCCCACTGATGTGCTCTTTAAGCACCAGCAGGGCATTTACCTTGAAAGAACATGCAAAGAAACCTGCGCCTAAAGTGGTATAGCTCAAGCAGCAGAAGAAATGAAAAGAGCTTTTGTGAAGAGCCGCCACGGCCGATGACACTTTAAAGTCATGTTGCGGTCCTTGACATCCACAAGTATTTGTTAAAGATGCACGGTGCTACAGAGCAACAACTGTACTGTGTGTACCACCGGAGTTATCGTTGCTGGATGTCCCGTTAAATCACGTTCGTTTGCAAAATGATATGATTATATTGCAACATCAGTGTGATGATTTTGATTTGACTGTGAGAACAGCACGCGTCTGGGTTCTCTGTGTAACTAATTTCACAGCTGATATGTTATGATTATTTTCTTTTATCCTTTACTTGTTGAGACAAGAAATCGATTTGGGGAAGCACTTCCGAGGATATCTCCTTTTTTCTTTTGGACATTCAAATCTGGCAGTTGTATCAATGGCATTAGTGATAGCACGGCCTTTTAAATTGAATGCCTTAGTAAAATGTGGATGATTTGCATCCCCCACAGATTTGTTTTGCAGATCAATGACAGCAAACACAAAATAGGTATAAAAATACAAAATATATGGGTTTATCTATGTCTCTGTTTCATTGGTTTCTAAGTGAGTCATTTTCTAAAAAATGGGAGAAAAAAAATAAGATTCTCAGGCTATCGCATCGCTCTAATTTGTCCCTGGAATGTTTTAATATGACTGTAAGGATACGCGCCACTGTCCCCATTTAATTAATTTCTACCACCGCCGGGCAAAGTGAGTCCACTTCTCATTCAAGCATTTCACCAAATGACCATTTTTAGACACTTGTTATCTCCGCGCGTGCGCTGTCTCTCTCTCTCTCTCTCTTTCTCTCTCTCTCTCTCTCTCTCTCTCTCTTGGTCTCTTTCTCCCCCTCATTCCGTTTTACGCCAGCCATAAACATTAACATCTTTATTGTGTGAGCGGAAAGCCAGTCTCTCCGGGAAGATAGTTTGTTACACTTCCCTCCCTTTTAAGAATGGAGGGAAAATGGCCGTGATAGTTGTTAATGCACAGCTTTTCTGCCATCACTCCTGCCCTCTTTCAGAGAAAGAAACTCTCGCAGTCTTAACACAACAGGTGTTTTCCCCTCACTCAAATTGAATCACCTACTGTACTAGGAGACCTTTTAAATAATGACAAGCAAGACCCTGCTTTTGTGTTGCCTGCAGTCGGCGTAGATTGTCATTGACATGGGCTGTTATACCTGGACAAATGAAACGATAGCTCCTATACCTCAATCTGGCTCTCGGGGCTTTCGACGAGCAGCGTCGATGTGGGATTGGCCCATTGGATTCAACCAGGAGTCTGGTGGTCCATGGAAGCCAACGGGGGGGGGGGGGGGCCATTAAAAGCGCTGATGAATCCAATCAGGCTGTTCGCAGGCATTCAGCGCAGATAGCCGAGGCGCACTGAGCGGCGCTACTCAAGGGCTTAATTAGAAGGATGCTCGTTGTGCATTGTTCGTTGTTCAGGCATTAGCACAAGTCTGCCTGTCCCGATAATGGAATTGGCTGGGACATGGAATCGTTTGGCCCTGCGTTCACGCTGCTAGGCCCCGATACCGCTTGTCAACACCATTGTATTCACGCCCTCCCGCGGAGCCCCTATCGATGTCGGCAAAGGATGACAGCTCCGCAGCAGCCAGCCAGGCAGCTAGCAAGCCAGCCCCTCAGCCGGAGCAGGCGGGTCGGACTGTCAGCTAACAAGGCTCTCCACGCTGGAAGGAGCTCCTTCGCCTATTAGACGGTGCCTCTAATTAACAGCATCAACTGCACGGCCCACCCCCTCGCTGGCTGACAACGTGCGCTGTAGCTCCCTCACACTTTCCCGGACCTAATGATGACTTCATATCTCATGTGTCAGTAGCAGACAGTGGCTTTTCCTTGGTGTCTTGCGCGGCAGCGCTACCAGTTTTTATTTTCGTATATTGCATCAAAGCATTGTTCATAAGCAACCAAGGACCATATATAACAGTCCATGCCATGCGGTATAGTGTGTACAGTATATATAGTGTATATTACTGAATAAATAGAATAGTGATATTGTAAAATGTCACAGTGGATTAAATACAGAGCCGTGTAAAGCAAACATCAGCCTATATTGGTTCCTGGTAGCAGCACGCATTCGCAGTCTGATTGCGAGCTGATGGAGATGTATGAGAGGAGGCCTCTGTGACACTTAAGAGCTCAGCAAAAAAAAGCAGGCTCACAAACTTCACCAGGGAACAGGCCCGTAATTCTGCAGCATTTTACTGCTAAAAATACTCCCATTGTCTCGCTTACATTTGTATCAAATGACACACTGGCAAAATGCTGTTAACGCTCATACCAGTCAGATATAGAAGGTATTTGTGCTGCACATTTCACTCAGTATAGGCCCCTTGACAGACGAGCAGATACCACAAAATGAAAATAATAGCAGAGAAAGTGGAAGATGCTATAATATGAAGAGCAAGTAAAATAAAAACAGCATGCGGAAAGGGAAGGTATTTTTGCTGGATGCGACCGGTAACATTTTTCAGTTAGATTTCTGTCTACACTCTATGCTTTATTTTGTCAAGTCTATTCTGAACAACAGAATGCTGTCGTTTGCACAATGCCCTCAGTTGCCTCTTTTTGTGTTTTGTTTACATCAACACAGCGTTACCGCGGTACTGTGGGTCAGGTTCGTTAGAAGGTAAATAAGCCGGGCCCAGACGACCAATACGGGAGTAACCGAAGCTTAGGAATTCTTTCAGTGGGCGAGGCAGGAATTCAATCAGTGGGACTAGCGCTAGGAAACTGGGCATCCGACACAGTTATGCTTCAGCACTTTTCAATTTGGGCTTGGCCTACCTCAGCGTCCGGCCTCTGGCGTATTGTTAATGAAAGGCACATTAAGCATCAACACCCCCCCCACCCTCCCCCCCGCCCAACCCCACCCTCAACACACTTGCCAGCCACCCAAGCATATGTGCGTTTTTATTTTATTAGAAATAAGCATTTTCACATATTTTCAGTAGCAGACTAGTAAAGACAATTAGGTGAGTTGATTACATTAATTTACCTATTTATTAATCAGCGACATAAATAAAAAGATGTTAACACTTGCTGTTTGAGCACAGTGCCTTCACACAAACTTGACGTACAAACAGCTGGCAGCCATTACTGAAATCAAATAATACAATTATTATTAACTGAAAAGGCCAGCATCTTCCTAATTCTCGTAAAGACACACGTTTAGGTAAAAGTCATGTTTGGAGCCTGTTGTTCCACCATTGCCACCAAAGCAGTAGGTTTTCGTCAGTAATAATGCAAGAAAGTGAATGTTGATTCGTTAGTCCTTGATGTCCAGTGGGCTTAATGTCACATTTCCATCCACTTCACTTTCCCCATGGCATGATTTCATAGCTTGGCAAATTGTTCAGTAGGCCTATGCACAACATCAAAAACAACGATGTTATTGTACGTTACAAATACAAAAACACTCCATGTTGAATGTATGGCTGCACAGACCGTTCGCAAAATGTCTTTTTTTTTAAATGTCACTTCATTTTTGCACGAAACTGCAATGGGAACCTGTCTAAGAAACGATAAGTTACTATGGGGCAATCTCATCAAATGTAGAGATGCATGTATACGATTCTGTATCCACTTTCAAAAAATGGTTGGCAGTTGAATGGATGATCCATCTGGTTGTTTTCACTGTCAGCAAACCTAAACCACGGTGTGGTATAGCTATCAATACAACACTGATTGGTAAGTTTAGTTGCTACTCGGACACATTCGCATTGATTCCTAGGCTCTCCAGACTGATTCTCGTGGCAAAATTAAGCTGAAGCCCGCGAGATCATCCTGATCTTGCGAGCTTCAGTTAATTTGTTTTTTTACTAGCTTCAGTTTATTTTAAGTAATATTGGGCTATGAAAACACCCACCATTACTCTTATGCTATATCCTCACTATAATGCAGTAGCATGCATGTATATTTCTTTCTACTATTTGTTGGGGAACAGCTGGTCGTATGCAGACCGCACTCAAAAGCATATGAAATCCTGGATGTCTTGCTGAGAGTCCCTATATACAGTATGTGATCTAAGGGTACCTTCTGTTTTGCTCTGTGTAGTCTGCAGGCTTTGACTATCAGTTTTTATGGGTGATTTACTCATTTCATTTTGCTTGTTAAAGGTACAGTCTATGACTTTCCAGTCACTAAAAAAGGCACTAGGCCTACATTATAGTGTTTCCTGGAGTAATGACTGCATTTCCCATGAGCCCCGCTTTCTTTGTCACAAAAGGCTACATTGAATCTCTAGCAAGGAGTAGGCTTTTGTTTGTAATGGTGACGATAACAAAAACATGGACACTGATCGAGAAATAGTAGAAATATGATCAAAAGTGAGACCAGTTCAGCTTCGCTCTTCGTCTTGTCATGTGCCGAGTTTCTGAGTAAGTGCAAAATAATGTAGAAGTCCTGCTAAAGTTCTGTTTTCAGCAACGGGCATTATGCTGTCCTTTACATAATCAGTGATAAGTAAACCTTCAGCGATGCATACTGTAGCTAACCTTTGAGCCCGACATCCCTGGTGTGTAAGAGGTGCAATGAAAGTATGCGTTAATAAATGATCATGTCACATTCTGTATGAGACAATAGTAGTAAATGATGTAAATGATGCCCTTTTCAGGGTTTCCTCCCCCCTTGTTCCTTCTGTTGCCCTTTCCTTTGAGCCAGGCATCTCACTATAATTGTCTATAATGATTCATGATGTTTATGCTGTTTCCTTGCTTTGGTGGTTTGTTTCGTGTCAGAGGTCATGGAGCCTCACATTTATCCCAGTTCAGGCTAAATTAGATAGATGTGTCAGGTGTTCTCACACTCTGACCTCAGCCACCGGCCATGCGTCTTTCTCAGTCGCTGCAGACCTAGTTTCCGAGACCTTTGCTCTCTAGTCATTGTTAAATGACTGCTGGAAGTCTCAATACCTTAGGGTCAAGTCATTGTAAGGCTGTGTCCTCTCGCCTTAATTGCAAAGGGCTCTGCAGTTTGGACGAATAGCCTAGTGTATATATATATATATATATATATATATATATATATATATATATATATATATATTGTGTGTGTGTGTGTGTGTATAAATAGATATATAAAACTGGAAAGGGAATATTATTCTGGCCTTTATTGTGTTCACAAATAATGTATTTAAATGTATTTGTTCTATATGACTGTCTGTCACTAGATGTCACACACAGTATCTCAACAAAACAAATGTGTGTCACCCATGGATGCACACAGTACAGTATGCTCACAGAGAGCCCGTCTAGCTATGCAAACAATGGTGGGCGGATTAGAACCAATTACAAGAACTCGCTGGTTTAACTTCTTACCAAGTGTTGAGGTGTCCTTGAGCAAGACACCTAACCCTAACCGGTGGTCAGGTGTCTCCTTGCATAGCTGACATCGCCATGGGTGTATCAGTGTGTGTGTAAATGTGAGGCAAATGATGTAAAGCGCTTTAGATAAAATCGATATGTAAATGCAGTCCATTCACCATTTACCTTTACTTTCCTGGCCGTCCAGAGCATTTCACCAATGCGATCGGTGCAGAAGCAGCCACAGGTAGAGGTAGATGGATACTATGGGCGTGCGCGCAATGCGGGCCCTGCCGCAGGGACACGGGGATTGGAGAGAGTCACGCCTGATTTCGTCAACTTATTCCTGCTTGCCATATTATTAATATTGCTGCCACTGGTGAAGTTGACAATTCACGGAAGCCAGGCCCAAACGGTGTCAGCCCACAAAGAAATCTCCTTGTCCACAGCAACAGGGAGTAATTTGGAGATGGACAAGATGTTGCGATCATTTGCGTAAATATATTTTTACGCGTTAAAACATTTCAAACGTATCGCAACGTTTAATAACGCTGACAGCCATAGTTTGTAGCATTTGTTGATATTATGTGCTCAGTGTCAGTGACAGATTAACATGTATGACTGGTACAGCATTGGGGTGGTGTATCTCTTCAGGGGCCTCTGGTTCAGTTGGTTTCCTATTTAACTACTGTATGTTGTCTGCATCAAAAAGCAAGTCACCTCCTCTAGCCCTCCGGCTCCTCTTCCATACTCCAGCTGTCAAAAGAAATCACTCTCATTTGTCTGCCTGAGAAAGAGGATAGCATGGTGGGGAGGTTCTGAAGACGCGATGTGTTCTGACAGATGATGAGACGAGATCGGAGATGTGAATAGACCCAGGAAACGGCGAGCGGATTAGAGTCAAAAGCCGCCGCGCAACGCCGGTGGCATCGTGCGTGCGTGCGCCCAACACACACACACACACACACAAGCCCGCTAGGTGTCTCTGTTAGGTATGTGTGTTGGGAGTATGTCATGTCCTCTGTGCAGCTTCTGGAACTGTTAGACGCTGTGTGCTGCAGTGGTTCTTAAACGGGGGTTCGCGAGACACAGGGGAGGGGGTCACAAGATGGTGTTCAGAAATGAAAGAGCAATTTAAAATGATTAAAACGGCATAGTTTAACCATGATTGTTAGTAGTAGTACAGTTCATGCGTTACTTTGGTGTATCTGCTACTAGCCTGTATTAAAATACTATCAAATAATAATATGGCCGTTATTCTTCTACCACCTCTGGGGATAGCGGGGGTCTCGAGTGTTTTACACTGTGATTTTGGGGGGTCGTGAGCTGAAAAGTTTGAGAACCCCTGCTGTAAAGGACCAAGCTGGGGAAGGCCCACATTTGCAGTCAGCAGAGCCATGCTGCAGTAGAAGCCGCTAGAGGTTTATGTGAATATTGGTACCAGCCTGTGATTTCTTAGCCTCGTGATGGCATCCGCCTCTCCCGTCCGTCTTCTGTCCGACTTTGCCGCAATGTCTGTCTGGAAACCGTGAACCAGTTGTGCTTGAGTGGACCCACGGTGGCTGTGGCCGATAAGCATCGCACTGGCTGCTACGGACGTTCGTTTTAGGTGTCGACGCCGTCAGCTCATCCAATCACCTGCAACGTGTTTTGCAACAGTTTCAGACGGCTTCCCAGATGGTTCCGCTTAACAGACCATCTGGCGTGTCCGGTTAACGAATCATACTTCCCCGTCGGAAAGTCTGGTCTCCAACACAAGGCAGATCCGTTCGCCGCGCATATCGCGGTGTTCATTAGACCCAGTGAGGCTGACACAGGGCAGGCAGGATGTGTGAATCTCAGAATATTCTGACTGAATGAAATGGACGGCGTGGGGGTGAGTATATATTGTGACATTTCTCACGCTGACTCAGTGTTCTTTGGGTGCTCCCTCCCTCCCCTCCGGTTGTGTGATTTATGGTTAGTTTGGGCAATTGCTGAATGCTGGTGAATGCTCCAGTGTGCACCAAATCATTTGGCCCATGAGAAATGACACCAGGAGCAGGGAGAGATGTTTGTTAGTTAGCACATCATTCACTCGCCTGACATTTCTGTTCCACACTGCCGCTATGCTTGTTCACTTTCTGGGACACCCGAATGTAACACACTATATAGTGATACTGAGGGTTAGCTAAATGTGGAAGCCCAATCATCACAGCAATAATAATAATAATAATAATAATAATATTATAATAATAACAATAATAATAATAATACTAAACTATGTAACCTTTCATTCAATAATTGTATGTTTTGCAAAAGTGCAGTGAAAGGATTAAAGGTAAAATCAGCTATTGTAAGATAAATGTAAGCTAATACACATTTAGTCAAATTCATCAAATCTCTCCTAAAATGAAAAAGAATAACATCTGCATTCTGTGCCATTATAACAATGTTATTTAGAAGGGTTTATTGTAATTCAGCAGATGCTTGCATCCAGAGATTTACAATATGCATGAGGTTAGTTAAGTCAGGTATGTTGGGAATTGAAGCCAGCACCCTCTGGTTGTGAAACATGACCACACTAACCAATACACACACAGCCACATACCCACAGTAAATAGTTTGTCTGTGGGTTATCATTACATTTTCCAGTGAACTGACAATTCTGGTAACAGCTGGTAGTGTGAACATTAATGTATATTCCTCCACAGTGGTTTGGACATTATGTTAAAGCTGCGCTGCCCGTACATTGCTGCTGTAACGTAACAGTTGTGTCTGTCTATAGCTTCGCTCCTGTGCGATATGCGCTCGGGGTGATTGCCGACGTGTTGTCATCTGCTTCATCAGAGTATGCGTTCCCCTGCGTCTGGCAGGCAAGCAGCGGGACGCAGCCCATTCGGCGCAGAGAACAAGCGCTTCAAGTGTTCACTTGGCACTCCGTCAGCACCGGGCAGACAAACGAGCGCGTGCACTTCATTAACTTTATTAATTGCTGAGTGCACATGAGTTCAAGTGGTGTGCCACTGTCATACCAATTCCCCCAACTCGTATTGCTTGTAGTGCTTTCAATCGCGTTCTTCCCTGAATTAACCAAATGGCTAACTCTAATTACACGTTGGGGGCTGGTGGGGTTTTGGGACACTGTGCTCAGCTGTATTTACACAGGCTGTACTTGTTTAAAACAACGTTTTACAGTATAAAAGATAGCTGCCAGGTTACAGTCCCTCTGCCCATGCCACAGGCGAACTAGACGGTCGCCCAGGGCCACCAAATATCAAAAGTCTCCCAAAATATATCAATTCCATAGTCATTTAAAATAACCTGTTTGATAATTTTTCCTGCATGCTTTCCCCTGCATAATCCTGTTGCTGTAGTAACATAGCTCGAGTGCTCCGAAACCTTGCACGCGCACACGGCCAGATTCAACATTCTGGCCATTACAGGACTGGTATATTTATATAGAGGACACAGAGAATAATATGACAAGAGGCACAAAGGGCTAGATGTGCTACGTGACAGACGATCCATATTTTAATCTCACTTATCTCACAGTTAAGATCAAATCTGTGAAGTGTGTCTATTATTTCAACCCATGCAAAAACCTGGCTACAGTAGCTTCTGTTGTATTTATGACTTATACTGTAGCAGTTAGTTAATTAATATAAATCTATTTTATATTAGTTTTATATGAGTCTAGCTGTAGCCTACATGTTTCCATTTAGCTGTGTTTTGGCCTATATGCAGAGCTGACTGACAGTAGCATTGTGGATATGGTGCCAGTTGTCAGCTAATTATTATTGATAATTCTAGGCAAGCCAGTGTTCTTCAAGACTTTAATCTCAATATGTAATAGGCCATACACCAGCTATTCTCTTAGAATAATGATAGCAGAAGTAGGCTATGTCATTAGGGCGTTATACATTTCAAAACACACACTATCTAATACATCATACGATCCTTAAAGTAATTGCAAGAAGTCTAAACACCTGCAAAGTACAAATAGTGATGATCTAAGACATTTGGCTCAGATATTCAGAGGAGCCAACAAATAGACTCAACATGGACCCTCTGCTGAATACACTGCAGGTGATGGAAGACATCCACCCTCTCTAATTGTCCATTGTAATGTTGGGGCGAGACACTACGTCATGTTGGGCTAAATCAACATTGTCTTCTAGATCCTTTTTTTATTCCTGAGCCAAATAATCATTACAGTGGGACACCAAATCGCTCTAGCTGAAGGCCTACACAACCCATTGCTAATGAAGACCAAGGCTTATCCGTTCTTAACAGAAATATTCAGTTACTTGATCCAACCAGCTGGCCACCTTTGTGAAGAATTCATCTCCTCTAAAAGAGAGATGGTAAAAGCTATGTGTATGGTATGTGTCGAGCATTCAAGAATTGTATCTAAACGGCCTACTTCGACTGCCAATCCCAGTTTATTTTAAACAACAGACTATAATTATTTATTGATTTGACATTAATATGTACAGCACAATCGTTTCCATATTATGTCAAATGTAGCCCTGAAGTTAATTAAATGTACCTTTTTCCACACTACATTTTATGTTTTTCTCGCCTAGGGCCCCGCTATGCCATGCCATATTCACCGATAGGCTTAATGGTCGCTCAGTTGCATCTATGCCGCCAGTAGGTGGCAGTATACAATTCATAAGACAACCATTTTTGGGGAAATGCTGCATGACCCAAATTGCTCTCCCTGCACAAACAACCTGGAATGCATTTCAGATGCATGGTTGCTATTCAGTGTTCAAACATACAAAAAAGAACAAAGAAGAAATAAAACACTACTATATTATTGAGATTCCCAGCCAACAGGTGGTGTGGTAAGTGGTCACAGCAGATCACAGTCGCTTCTTCAGCATGTCCTGAAACGTTAAAGTTAAAGTGAATTTACCTCAAAACAGTGTGCTTCAGAAATACCTTTGTGCCCTCAGATTGATCGTACAGTAGGTAACGAGGAATTGATGTATTCTCAAAATACCTATTGGTAGAGGTTCATTTTGGGCAATATTATGGTGAAATCCGTGGACTGGTCTGCATAAAGGGTGAAACGATGCCCCCCTCCTTCCAAAAAATCTAATGCGTAAGTGCCATCCGTTGGAACCTCTCTGTTAAATAATATTCTCTGGTATAGCTGTGAGGTTTTCTGAAGGGGTTGGGGTGCAGGAGCCATTGTTGCAACACGTCCCAGTGTCAGTGGTCCAGAGAGAGGCTGGAATGTCTTCATGACTCTACATGCACTCTCTGTTTTTTCTGCTCCACTGGGGGTGCAGGTCGGCCAGATCATTCCATTCTCCACTGCAGTTTTCAACCTGATGCAGATCGGATGATAGTGAGCGAGTGTGAGACCAGGCTGAAGTGTATTCATTGTCATGCTAGACGTGTATAAAAAGGGCATCAATGTTTTTGTTGTTTCTGATGCCAAGGAAATGAGAAGGAAGTTAACTATGTTATGCAATAGTTTATTACCAGCTATTTTTGCCCCTTGCAATACTGAAAACATTTCAGTAGGGCACAGTACTTTCTCTACGCAAGCCTCATGGTCACCTGACCTGCCACAAGGCGCTTGCCATGTTTGGAGGAGTGACAACGAAATTGGCAATTTGGAAATCCTCAAGCCCTGTCGAAAACTTTCCAATGAGCCAAACTTTGCCCTCCTCGACGTTCAGTAATAGATATTATTCTTCGCCTTAGTGGAAATCAAAACAAAGAGCTAATAGTTACCCTCGTTTGTGATGGCCCCTCACAGGCTAATAGTTACCCACATTTTTGATGGCCTCTAACCGCAGCAGTCCTATTGCAGAGAACAGCTTCATAAAGGAATCTTCACACAAAAATGTTTGTGCTCTTCTTGAAGCTTATACAGCTTTCATCCGAGCAGAGAGAAGAGGCTTTATTGAATTTAGGGAAAAATTATAACATCACATGGAGACAGCGTGCCGGGAAAATAGACTTTTATCAAGAAGTGTTGTTATTGGATGGCGGCAGTAAATCTCTGACCCGCTTCACGACTCGGTTTGTTTTCTTGCGCTCTCTCTCTCTTAATTCTTCATTTCCAGCCTCCGTTGGGAATCTGACGGGGACAACAGCAACGGAAAATGGTTGAAGAGCTTCTCGAGCTTGAAAAGAGAGAACTCGTGTGGATATACACTTCTGTCTTGTATTTCGACAATGATTGATGTGCGTTCTTATATCTGTGCATGCGTGCCATTCACTGTGGTTATTTCCACGATTGAGAAGCAAATATTTGCCGCTGCGAATACTTCATACCCGAGCTTTGCCAAATGACGCCCAGTTCCGAGGGCTTTAACTTCAGCAGAAACTTTCCTCTGTGTATCTGAGGCACGCTACTACAGCGCGTGCCCTCACGCCTGGCAGATGTGCGAGTTGGAAGGTGGCATGGAGAGTCATTGGGGGTCGAAGAGGGCACAGGGCCAGATATAGCAGGAACCAGCAGCAGGCAGCCACGTCGTCCCCGAGAGGTGCCTCAGCAACCAGGGCCCATCTGGAGGGAACGCACGTCCAAGGACCCTGCAGGAGGGGAGAGAGGAAGACGGGATGGAGGTGAGGGGGGGGTGGTGGGGGGGGGGGGGGGGGTGTAG